>CABHPR010141869.1:22724-40912 GCA_902168415.1 Peromyscus melanophrys
TGTGTGTGTGTGTGTGTGTGTGTGTGTGTGTGTGTGTGTGTGTGTGTAAGCTAGGTTCTAATCATTTGACTGTGATTAAAAGGAGGAAGACACTGTGGACATGAGTTAAGCTCCTCATAGGTCCAAATCATCCTGGATAAACTTGTTCTACAACTGAGCAAATTTTTCAATGTTCTACCAATAAAGTGGAAACGTGAAAAATCATTTGAATAATAACAAAAATCATGGATAAGAAATATTGGCGTATCACTTCATGCCATGAAATATATATATGTGTGTGTGTGTGTGTGTGTGTGTATTATTTTTTCAATGTAATTAAGATTTTTATTTTAAAATGTAATTAATATGCACTTAACATTTGTTAATACAGTGTTATGAAACAATGTTTCCCATTTCAATTATGTAAATGGAGATATAACGAGACACAAATTGGATAAGAAATATAGTCAGAGGACAGCCACGTGGAGAAACTGTGAACAAATTGGCCTGAGTTTTGTCAAGTCTAATAGACTGATTTTATAGGTGTAATTATTTGTACCAATCTGGAAAAATGAACTGATTAACATTTTATTCATCCTACATTTGATAATAGTTACGGATAAACTATTACAAATTGATAATGGTTATAGATAAATAAAATTATTATTTAAAAATTGAAATTGCAAAAAATTAGATGCAAGATATTTTTTAAAGATAAACTCATTTGATATTAGTAAATGTTTAGAGACAATGTATTTGTATTTGTTAAAAATATATATTATTTTTAAACATTCTGAAAACCTATTAGGAGGTGCTACTAATTAAGGAGGTAGTACTAACTGACCAAATAAATATGTCTATTAGTGCTTTCATTTTCTCTATGATAAATTGACAGGATTTTCTTCCAGTTGCTGATAACAAGATCCCCTTAGTCTAGCTTTTCTAGGAAAGTATATGGATATTCCTGCATAAAATGTTTCTCAAAAAGTTCCTCTCTGTCTTAAATTTCAATAATATTATAGAAAGCTCAACTTTCTGTTACTTCCCAAATATTTCAGCATCTCTGAGATGTGTGTTTGAGGATATCTTAGATATTATATAACAATTCATATCTCACATAAAGAGTCAAACTATATCCCTCAAGATCTTGTAGAGGGGTAACATACCCTACATGTTGGGTTTATCCATGTGTAGGAATGCTTGGAATGCTAGTGTCATCCCTGTGTAAAAAGACTTTATATTTCTGTGACACAAATTCCTCAGAATTGGGATGAAGATCCAATCAACAGCTTCTATGACAAATATATAATTACTTTGTATGCTTAATAGGCTAATTGAAAAGTAATATTACATAGTAAATTGGAACAAGAATGAAAATCAAGGCATGTTTAAATTCCCACTGTATATAGTTCCCCACATGCAAATAAAACGTGTTTTTCTCCTTGTAGATTTTTCATAATAGATGAGTTTACACAGTGGGTCTCAGGCAAAATGTCAGCATGACTCATAAAACAGATCTAAAATATTTCAATCGACATTTCATCTCAGATAGCAGCTTAATAATTTATTTGTTTGTACATTAGAAAATTTCATCTCAAAAAAGAATATATTAGGATTTTTCCAAAAATACCTCCTGATAGAGTTTCTTTTTAATATAAGTTTAACCCAATGACACTTACATAGATTAATGTGAATTCAAAAACTAGCAGGCAACATTTCTGTCATGTTTACCTATAGGGGTAAATCACAAGTGAATAAATATCAGTTATCTTCCATTTTCCATAAAGATAACTTATTCTGAAAGTATCATATTTATATTTATTAGTTTTAATATTCATTTTTTATTTTAAAATGTGTGTGTGTGTGTGTGTGTGTGTGTGTGTGTGTGTGTAGGGAAGGTGTGAACATGTGAGTTCTGCAACTCACATGGTTCACTATAAGATGATGGATCTCTTGGAGCTGCATTTATAGAGAGTTGTAATCTGCTGATTGAGATGCTAGCCACCAAACTTGGGTCTCTCTACAAGAGCATTGTGTGTCATTAGATGGTGAGCCATCTCTATAGCCCTCTATTTATAATTTTTATAAATTATCTTGTAAATTTTTCTGGTCAAAACCATGAAAGAGTGACTTTTCTCCTCCTGTCTCTCTATTCTGTTCATGCTCATCTGGTCTTCTTTTTTTTCATCAACTTTCTACATTCTCAACATCAAAGTAGAAGTTGTTGGTTCTTTCTGGTAACTCTCTTTGCCTATTATTCAACAAATGACTGTCAAGTAGTTGATTTGACAGAAATAGAATTCTCCCATGAGGATGTATGGATTCTAGGGTGGCAACAGGTCTGTTTAGGTGTACTCAGTTTTTCCCTCTTGGCCTCTCTGTATAAATGTACATAGACACAAAAAGAAACTAACACTGATACAGCTGCATGTTTTAATTTATCATTAATTTTAATATGCTAGAATTTTTTCATTTAGAATAAAATGGCAAGCTCATTCATGTATACATTTGCATAATATCAAGTTTCTAGTGTGCTGTAATGTATTATCACAGTATTGCCAGTCTACCCTACACAAAATTGGAATATCTCTAATGAAAGAAAAGATGGAAGCTATAGATTTCCTTTTATTAATATAGTTTTTGCCTATTAGAGAGTTTAAAGGCTTACTCACTTAGTTATAAATAATGCCCAACTATTAGTGATAACATATATTGTTTTAATGTTAAATGGCTAAAGTCTCACATTTAGGATAACTTTATAGTTTATGTTGGAAAATGTCATAGTAGTGTGAGAAATGCATATGGGAGTCAGATTAATGTTGACCCATAGCAACACTTGGTTGTTGAGCAGAGTCATAGCTCTTGACAGACTAACAACCTTGCTTCCAAGAGATTAAGAAGTATAGGCACTGTTCTGTATTTGATTTATTTGTATAAACATTACATCATCTAATTTTAATCACATGGACTGAGTGATTTTATGACTCAGTGAGCACTTTAAACCATATGTTGAATGTGGTAGTCTGAATGTAATTGGCCCCCATAGTCTCACAGGGAGTGGCATTATTTGGAGGTATTGCTTTGTTGGAGTGGGCATGGTCTTGTTGTAAGAAGTGTGTCACTGTGGTGGCGGGTTTTGAGGTTTCCACTCAGAATACCACCCAGTGTCTCAGTCAACTTCCTGTTGCCTACAAGGTGTAGGACTCTCAGCTCCAGCTCTAGCTGGACGTCTGCCCACATGCTGCAATGCTCCCCATCATGATAACAATGGACAAAACCTCTGTAAGTATAAGTGAGCCACACCAGCTAAATGTTTTCTTTAAAGAGTTACCATGGTCATGGTATCTCTTCACAACAATCAAAACCCAAAGTCACTGAGCAAGCTTTGATATATTTATTTTGAACAGAAGTATATAAATTTGGCTTAATTCCTTTTTTTTAAATGATGATATGGCTTAAATAAAACCATAAGAAGTTGTATGGAAAAATATCTAACTTATGTAATAAAGGATGATTTAAATGTTATTTGGCCTTAAAAGGTCAGTAGGTTTCCCTCATGAGTGAATACTTGTGTATACTTCTCTTAGAGCAGTGCACGTCTCTTGGAATTTCCCACTGTATAATACTTACTTATAATTTTAGCCTGAAATATTGTATCTTTAAAATAAAATAGAATAGAGACATTCACACACATATTCTTATAATTAGGAACCACAGATGCATTACTGATAAAAAAATGACACAATAAGAAATTAATTTCAGTGTGGTTTTATTTTTCGTTTTCCTTATGGTTAAAAATGTTAAAAAATTTAAAAAATATTTCTTAGCCATTTGCATTTCTTCTTTAAGAAGCCCTCTATGGAGTTCCATTCTCCATTGTTAAACTGTTGTTTCTTGAAGTTTAGGTTTTGGATTATTTGTTTGTTTGATTTTGTTTGAGTTCTTTGTATATCCTAGACATTAATCCTCTGTCAGATTTGCCACTAGCAGCTCTTTTCTGTCAAACCCTGGTGTCTTTTGCTGTATAGATATTTTTAATTCTGTGAGATCTCATTTTAAGTTATTTGTCTTAGTTCCTGTGCTCCTAGAGTCCTACTCAAAAAGTCCTGAATTGAGGCTCAAAGTTGAAGCATATTTCTTGCTTCTTCCTCCAACAGATTCAGGTTATCAGGTCTTATGCTGAGAGAGAACAGCAAATATCAAGAAAACAAGTAACAACAAGTTCATGTTTGGATGCAAGGAAAAGACATTTCTTCACTGCTGGTGTGTTGGGATGCAATACTATGAACATACCTGTTGCATCCTAAGTAAGAAGAACTATCTGGACCTCAGTGCCAAAGCTGATGAGGTCACTTGAGATTGCTGTCCCACCATGCACTCGGCCTGTTATTTAAACTACTCTTTCACTTTGTTTCGTTGGTTATTTGGTTGGTTGATTTTTTTTTATCACATTTTTAATAGAATGTTTTATTTTTTCAGCATACAAATGTATTTTTTCTATTTAAATGAATTGAAGGAGTATTTTAGAAAGGAATAGAAACTTATTTAGTTCATATCTCTTATTTTATATTTGTGTTTTTGCCAGAAGAGTTGAAATAGGCTTACATGCTTTTAAATGAAATATTTAAATCATTTTCAATTGTTTCTATGGCGAACTAGAGAAGATAAATTAATAGCATTCATACTTTCATGAAAAACACAATTCTTTTCTTTTGTGGGAGAAATGGGGAATACTAAGACCTATTCAGATTCAGAACTATTTATTTATTATATGTTTCATTATTAAAAACAATTTTAATTTCAATATGTTTTGATCATGTTCTTACCCTCACCCAAGTCCTTATAGACCCTCTCCCCATTCCAATTCACCCAACTTTAAGTTCTTTCTCAAAAAACAAACAAAAACTCAATACAACAAACCCCACTCCATCCAGGAAACAAAATAAAACCACGTCCAAAAAGAACAAAACAAAACAAAACAAAAATTTTCAAATTGTAACCAAATAAACACACACACACACACACACACACACACACACACACACACACACACACACACATACAGCCAAAAACCTGTGTGGTATATTCTTCGTTGGTCAACTCCTGAATATGGGGGTTATGCTAGAGTGGTTGATAAACCCAGTGTCACTCTATTGGAGAAATCTGAATTTTCCCTCTTCCAGAAGGTATAAGTAACAGTTCAGTTGTTAACCTTTACCCTACTGGCTGTAATTCATTTATTTTATTAAAAAGTATAACAAAATGAAATATAGTAGGAAAGAAACAAAAATATCACTTTGGAGTTGCTTTAGGAGACTAATGTAACAACCTTAGTTACCTTGGATTTCTTGTGTAATCAACTTTTACCATCTAAATTAATGCACAGCTATAATCTAAAATATATACCCTTTCATGCCACTGACCCACAGTAATGTACTGAAAGCAGCAAATGCAGAGATTGAGAGCAATTGAACACAACATTTATGGATGTTGAGCACAACATTGGAATATTGATTGATAAATAATGATATTTATAGTACCTTTTATAATCTGGGTCATGTGGAGTCTATTGGTGTCAGTGTTCAATTCCTTGTAAAATATTGTTAAAGATTTCTGTAAAGTATTCCAATTATTTTCTCTATGGGATGCTTTCTGCAACACACAACCACACACAGAAACAACACAGCGACAGATTCACAAGACTGCCTTCAGGAAGGCACAGTTTCAGATTCATGCAACAGATGACTTAGAGAATTTCAACCAGGCTTGCTGTCAATTAAATGACACCAAGGGAAAGTATTGTTATTTCTTACCTGATGTGGCACCTTCATGTTATTGGTAACTTGGAGTTTATTATTATGTGTTCAAACTGTCCACACTGGTGAGAGTGCTAACGTGTGCAGCCATGCTGCCAGCATGTAAATCACTGTGCTATTTCCTCACAAAGTTAGAAATAGATCTACCTGTGACTCGGCTATTTGTACTACTCCTGGTCAAGTACTCAAAGGTTCTCTATTCTACTACTACATAGATATTTGCTCTTCCATGCTCATTGCTGATCCATTCATGACAGCTAGGGAATGGAAATAGCCTGCATGTTCATCATTTCATGGATGAATAATGAAAAGGTGGCATATATGAACAATGAAATTGTATTCAGCTGTAAGTAAAAAAGAAGTAGTGAAATTTACAAGTAAATGGGATGGAGCTGAAAATAGTCATTCTAAGTGAGATAATTCAGACTCAGAAAGACAAATGCTGCATATTCTCTTTCCTTCTAGCTTTTAATCTTTACATAAGTCCATTTAAATTGGGGTACTTTTGGATGTCAGAAAACTAGGAAGAGCTAAGGAATGGAGATGTCAAGGGAGCAAGGATAGAGGAATACAGGTAGTATGGAGTGGAACACAGGAATAATCAGGGGGAAGGATTAAGTGAAGCATCAGCATCACTCAGGTTCACGTGAGGGTCACCAAGTTTTACCTTTCCTCTTGGGAAACAAATAACAAAGCACTTAAGTAGGTTATTAAAAGCAAAAGCAAATGAATAAAATCAGAAGCTCAATGGGGAAAATCTATGCCTACATCATGACCTGAAATTCCCATAGAGTACCAGAGGACACTCATTGCCAATGCCAGGCAAGATATCTTGTGCCCTTAGCATCATGGCACAGAGGCAGTGGACACTGAGTGTGGCCTAGTCTCTGTGACTCAACTCTGCCTGTGGTAGTGGTCAGGCAGGCTTATTTTAGCACTACAAAGGCCATATGGGCTTATTGCAAACCCATCAAGGTTGTTATTAGCACCTTAGTTTGGATTCAAAGACATTAAATTGCTTTAAGTTCAGTTTTTTTGTTTGTTTGTTTTCATACAGTCAAAGCCCAGAACCTAGTTGGCAGCAAAGGCTTTTATCAAATATTGTTTATAAAGCAACATAGTCCATACGTCTCCATCTCCTCAGGAACCTTGTGTAAAGGGAACATGTGACATTGAGTATTAAGTGTATACAACCCTTTCTGTTTTGAAATACACTTTCTTCCTGTCCTATGAAACATACTATCATTAAATATTTTACCACCCCTCGCATGATAGCCACATTATTATGAAATACGATCTCTCTAATTATCACTAACTTCATGTTCGTGGTAGCAAGAATATTCAGAAAGATTCTGAGGACATCAGTTTCTCCAGTAGGCCTTGTCAATTTTTTTTATTTTTAAAATTTTCTTTTAACTGAAACATTAAAGACACAAATGTTGTACATGTGTTAATGGAGTACAAAATGTGATGTTTCCTTAAATAATACATTGTATAATCACACTGAACATGACAATCCCTTCAATCATCTAGCACTCATAAACATTCAAAATCGTTTGCCCTAAGTTTTTAAAGTACACTGTATACATTTGCTACTCATTGTCACTCTGTTGTGTTATTGCCTGCAGTTTTTACCCCTACCCAATTTATGTTAATACCCACTTATCAACCTTCCCGATTTCTCCCTACCTGCTAGTTTCTAAAGTCTCTGGTAGCTGCCATTCTATTATCAATTTCTGTAACATCAAATTTTATTTCCAAATATGAGTAGGGTCATGCAACACTTGTCTTTCTGTGTCTGGCTTATTTCACTGAATATAATGATTTCCAGAGCTAGCCATCTGCAACAATACTATCTTAGCCACAAAACTCTGTCACTACATAGAATGTCATAACATTATCAACAGATTCATTCACTGGGCACAGTAGAATGGAGTTGTTCGTTTTGTGTTCTCTCTTTTGTGGATTGAAAGTATTAATTTATAGTTGATATACAATATATTTTCACAGTTTTAACAACACCTAGTGATATACTAGAAGAGATAAACAGATATGATTATTCCCTTTAAATTACATCAAACAGTTTTAGAAATTCCTAAAATTTCTTTTTATATTCAGTATTTTTCTATTGGATTAATTTCAGCATAATTCAATACTATAAAATAACAAGTGACATTATTCATTGAAAGGCCCACAGAAATTTTATTTAGAAACAACTTTTCTGGTTCCTAAAATGGTGTTTTATATTAGCTGCTTTAAAATAAAAGTACTGTGTTGAAATAATCTTATCAGGTTAAAAATAAAAAAAGAATGTATGATTATAGGAGTTCTTTTCTATTGCTGCATCCAGACTGACCCTGCATCCAACAAATGTGAATTGCATTTTATTTATTCCACACAAAGCTAAAGCAATATAGGCACCTGGGTTTTACTCTGTCTTTCCTATTCTCACTTGTTTTTACACACACACACACACACACACACACACACACACACACACACACAGAGAGAGAGAGAGAGAGAGAGAGAGAGAGAGAGAGAGAGAGAGAGAGAGAGAATAACAATTTGCTTCATTTATTTTGATTGCTTTTATTTGATTTTAATACAAGGCTACAATTTTTTAAATGTAGTTTAGATGCTGCTGTCTTTTTCTGTTGTTTTCATTTGTTGCTGTTATTATTGATATATTAAGTGTGTTGATGACAGACCTAGTGACGAAGTCCGTAGGGATCCCCTACTGAGTTTCTATCAGGAGAATCACTGAGCAAAGAACATAGTTTTATATGTTGGGCACTATTTCCATATTCCCCCCTATCCATACCTATGACTATGTACTATAAGCCAAATCATGAAAATGCCTGTTTGCCATAACTTCCAACCACAATTACTAGTAAACGCTACAAAGAGACATACACTTTCCACTTTGATGACTATGGAAGGGAAGCATCACATTCATCCCCGCTGCTCACTTGGTTTAGTTGTGCTGTGAGTTCTCAGAAAATTACTTTTTTTGCAACTCTCTTCTCAATGAAGCAGCCTCTTGCCCATGTTATTGATTCCACATGATCTTTGTAAAAGTATAGTATTTTTGCGTTGCAAATTTTCCCTCGAACTTGCTTATTTTTATTGATTTTTTTCAAAGAATTTTTTCTGGCATTGAATTTAGGCTGTCAAATTTCTTTCATTTTTGTCTTCTGGAGTACAGAACAAGTTTAGATAAATGAAAACATAATCCTCCTTAAAGGTTCTATTTTTAAGTTTATTATGTTTTGGTACTTTATTGTGATTTTTAACTTGTGCTCTGTCTTTAAATTGTTGGCCACTGCTTGTTGTTGGTCAGTTGGTAATGCTGCTGCTCAGAGATAGCCAAGCTGGAATGCTGGATGCAGCCTGGGCCAACCATCTGTAGGGCTTACTCTAATGTGTCCACCAAGAACCTTTTCCTCCTTTTCTTTACTCCCTTGCCCATTTTCTCTGGAGCATATCCATTTCAGTGGACATATCCTAACTATGAGAGTAGAAGATAAGATTTATTGCCTTATTGATTAAGAAATTGCTGGCACTATAATAAATTCTACCAACTGTCAGATGGGTAGCTGTTTTAAACTCCTGATAACAATTTTTTGTCTAATTCTTATAAAAAGTCTTGGTTTTCCAAGCAGTAGCAGCAGGGGTAGAATGTGACTAGACAATTGCTTGTCAAAAGTGTGACATATTTGTGACAATGAATGAAAATGCTAAAGGAATTCAAAGGCATTTGCTTGCACTGGGGCAAACTGAATGTATGGTCAGCCTGACATATGCAGTTCTAACCATTGTTAATTTTTTTGGAATCTTAGAAGAAAGAAATCAACAAATAACTTGCACTCTCTCCTAGCGTGGAAATAAATACCACATATTGGGGATTATTTCTTTTTCATTATTGCTTTGTTCACAAAATAAAGCTTTATTTATTTTTTAACCTCATTTCATTCACTTATTTGAACTTATCTACTCACTTCCAAATATGGACCTTGCTTATCCAGAAATTGAACTGATTGCTTAGAAATGGTTGAGATCTGGTTCAGATTAGCTTTTCTATCCTGAAGTACTAATGAGGTAATGATGACCAGATGTTAAACCATTAGACAGGACAATGGGATGAAATAAACTCTGGTCTAGAACTCACTGAATTTGAAATCATTTAAGATCATCTTCAAGACTACTTTCTTTTTATTGATTACTGATTAAATATTGAATCTTAGAGAAATGCATATAAGTTGATAAAAGCTATCTGTGCAGTTATCTGCAAATATCTGTGATGCAGAAAAACTGATAAAGATGGCCAATTTGAGGCTGAGCCTTCACTCTCTCCTTGACTGCTGCCCAGTAAAAGAAATTTCTTTGACCAAGGTTGAGAGCAGCTCAGTTCTGTGTGTTTAAATATAATGCTTAGAGGGCAATTTGACAGCATGACCATTTAGCAAAATAACAGTATCAAGTTCTGCCCTGGCAAATCCAAAGCCACTGACTTTTATTTACAGTACCAGGTATAAAATTCATTCCTATGGAACTGGCTGCAAATTCAGTCAGGAAGCAACCAACCCATGATGGTCATGACATAAGTCTAAGTCTGTGTTGTCTTTCTTACTGTGAGGTTATGTTGAGTTACCAAGAGCAATGTCAATAGTCTGTATTCTTTTGGATATTGTGAGGTCTCCCTCACCAGTATCTCACAGGGCATTCCATCTCCTTCATTGCAAATTTCATTTAATTACTCACATCCTCAGAAGTAGCATTGTCTACCCTGTTAGTTAATTAAGAGTCGTATATTATACATATTCATTGAAAGATCATAGCTTGGATAAAATGATTTTCAAATTGTTTTATGAGTCTGATTTGGTCAAAATGTAGTGATACACTGCAATGCTCAGTTGTAGGTAACCTTGGCTTGAAGGTTGGTCATATCTTAGAAGCTCGATGAATGCTTTCCTCAGTGTGCTACAAAGACACCCCATAACCTTGAGCCTATTGCATAGTAAAGCATAGTTGCTGTACTGCTGTTTTTCCCATTTGGTGTTTGGAATTCAAGTTTGAAGGTTTCTTGCTCAGGAGATAGCCATAAACTCAAGACAAGGATTCATTCAAGAGCAGGTACTCAGCCTTTTGAGATCTAAGGCTCCATAGGTGACACTGTGCTATTTTAAGTATGAATATACTTTAAAGGATTTTAAGTACTTATCACTAAATGAATATAGAAGTGAGAATGAGTTTGGGTCCACAAATAACCAAGAATGAATAATGGTGTGAAATTAGGTAAATTGTATGAAACAAAATATGTTTTCGTAGTTATTTTTGTAGCTATATGGACATGAATAAGAAGTCTGTAATTAGAGTCAACTCACTATTTTATTTGGGTCTAGAATTGGTTATAACTTAGCAAAATGAAAATCTAGCACTTCAGTAGTTGCAAAGAGAGTGAAAACCAAACAAAACAGAGATAGGAGGTATTATCTTTCTAAGATGAGGCAGAAGCAGATATGCCGTCATTGGAGGCATATAGGAATGTGAAGGGTCAATCTCTTGTCTCCTATTAGCATGGACATGTGATCAGTTGCAGGAGGTGAAAATGACTTGTCTTCTTTAAATGAATTGCTCATCCTTAATGGTTATTCTCAAATTACTGTTAACTTAAGGTGCTTGAAAATGGTCTTTGTTATTAATTAAAATACTGAAACATTAAAGGGAGAATGTTATGGCTCATTTAACTAAGTTGAATACAACTTAATTTATTGTTTTCCTCAAATTAAAGCTTCAATATTCCTATATTGTACTTATTTTTTTTAACAGTTCTGAGTTTTCACATTACTTTTACACAAACAAAAGATAAAGTATGGTCTTGTGTAAGAAAAATGAAATAATTAGAATAAAATTAATTCATAGTGCATTCATCATGGTGTGTCTGTCTTAATGGAGGAAGAGGTAGGTGACATTAACCAGAAAATCTATCAGGCAATCAATAAAAAGACACTATTACTACCTTATATTAGATAAAAAGAAATGATACGTATGTAGATGCTACCTACAAATGACATATGTGGATGGACAATCTGCCTAGCTTTATAGTAAAATGTCTGTCATGTAAACATTTTTCTAGTCATTATGTGTGTGTTGAGATGTTATCTATTTATTTTTACAAGAATATAACCAAGTAACCTACAGACATGTATACCCAGATATTTTAATTTGTCAGTCACAAATATTTATATAAATGATGTAGAAAACAAATATAGTCAGCACCTTCCTGTACAAATTTTATGATCATACTTTAATATTTAATGTAAATATGTTTGAAAATGTGTTACAAAGTACATTTTTTCATTTTAAAAATACTTTTAACTTATTTTAAAAACAATGAATATTTCTGTCCTTTCTTTGACAAACTGAGTATGAGAGATATAATTTGAAAAAGGAAAATACAGAATACTGCAATTTTATATAAAATATGACATAAATAACAACCAATTAAAAATATGTCACATATACCAAGAAATAAAGATAAGCTTTACTTGAGTAATTTTTCCACTGAATAATATAAAATCAGCCATATCCTCACATCCTATTATATCGTTACCCTGGATATTTATTATTTATATTTCTCTTGCAACTGGAACTATTGGGCAAGCATTGCTGACACTGCAGTTATCTGGCGCATGGCATTTGTTATAGTTTTCAACTTGGTCTCCCTTGCTTCAATAACAGAGTTTGCTGTAGTCAGTGGAAACAGCCTGATCAGTTTTGGGAAGTGACAAGTACATTTGAGAAAACATATATGTAAAAGTTGTTAAGTGTTTTTGAGAAATTGGTCAGGATCAGATAGGGATGTTCCAGTTTAAAGTACTTGGACTTATATATCCTTTCTTTTAAGAAAAACAAACAAACAAAAACCGAAAGAAAAAGAAAAGGAAAGAAAAAGGAAAAGCCTAAAACGACAACTAAGGATTAACATGAGCGATGCATAAGATTATTTCTTTTCAGTCTAGAGAAGAGAAGAAGTGATCACAAAGGAATGAAGGGAGGTGATTAAAAAAGATGAAGAGGACAGTGATTAAAAAGGAATATGGGAGTGGAAGTAAAGCAAAACTAACTAAACTGAATTTATTATTGGTAGCTTGATATAAAAGCACAGGTTGATTTAATGAATAAACCCATATTAATCTCTGTGAGAACAACTTTCTCCATAAAGGGTGTGCAGCTAGTGTAGTCTAAATGTCTTCTCATCTGAATGCTAGGGTACCAGACCTCAACACTGTTGCCTTATGACTGAAAACATTAGCATCAGAGAGGACAGCAAACCAATGGTAGGTCTTTATCTTCATGTTATATTTAGTTTTCAGACTGTCTGTGCTGAACTCTTAATCTCTGTGTGTCAACAATCTAGACAAATGAGATCCATGCCTGTTTAAGCCTGATAAGAGTAATATAAGTCAATGAAGCATGGATCTTATGCTTGTAATTACTAGTTTTTATACTTTTTAAATTTAATTTTTAAAATTTCGGTAGTATCTCATTTGTTAGTGCTATATTTACATCATTTCTACCTCTTCCCTCCAAGTTCCTGTGTTGTCTCTCTGACTCTGTCTCAAACACACAACCTCTTACTCTTCAATTATTGTCATTATGTGTGGACACTGAGTTGCTTCCATGACCACTTGGGATCTGATAAGTTATCAAGGTTCATATCTCTGGAGAAGACTGATTCTCCTTCCTCAGCAGTCATCAGTTGCCGATAGCTTTTCATCTATGGTTGGGACCTTGTGCTATTACCCTAGTCTGTGTTGGTATCAGTGTTATGCAGGTCTTATTCTGGTGATCAGTTTTTTGAGATTTCATAGATGCAATTTCCCATCTAGTCATGTGTAGAGTACTCTACCTCAAATAGGCACCCAGGTCCTCTGGCCTTTACAATCTTATTGGCCCCTGTTCCTTGATGTTCCATGAGCCTTAGGAGTAAAGGATGCATTATAGATATTCCATACACAGTAATATAACCTTATTTCTAGAACAAACTATTCTTTGTTTTTCAAAATGAATAATTGTCAAAGATTTATTTTACTTTTCTATTTTTATCTGTGAGATACTTTAATAAAATTTGTAGATGTAAAATTTCAATCATTCTGGAAATTTAACTGTAAAGTATAATAGTTTTTTGAATGATTTATTAAGATACTATTACATGAAAATTTCTTGTTCAAAGAGAATTCAAATAATGATTAATCAACCAGAAATATTTTTCCTTATAAACTTAAGGAATTGTCTCTATTCCATTTCCCAAATCATGAGGAAATGATGTCTTTCCTCTGGCTTACACTTTTTCTTTAGAAAGTTCAGGTAATATATGACAATTCTGGAGTAATAATTTCCATTTGACAGTCTCTGCATTCACTTCTACCAATGTTTTTGGTCCCAAATGTATTTTTCTTTTGCTCTTTTCAGGTCAGTGTAAGTAATTTATGGTAAAGTACTCAAACCTTTCACAATCTATCTAGATTCTATCAAATGTTTGACCTATACTAGATTTTTCTCTATTTTCTTCCTTTTTGAGAAACAGAGTTCTTGTCACACTTAAAACCCTATAAAGCTTCATTTTCTGTAGCAGAAAGACATTGTCTTTATATTCCTGATCACATTTTTCAATGTTTCTAACTCAGTTCATAAAGTTGACCTGGCTGCATGGTCCTCTTCAATTAATAGTTTCTTTAAAAGAAAAATGCCAAGCACACAGATACTATTTTTATAGCTGTTTTTTCCCCTCCAAGATTGCTCCCAAACCACAAATCATTACTAAATCAATTTAAATATTTTATTGAATGATTGAGAAATTTCTCTTCTCTCCAGGATGTTAAGATCTCAGTTTGCATCTCAGTACCGTCCTCTTCCCACCATTCTCATCTGGCAGACTTGGTTTTAACTGACCAAAGAAAGGGGCGGCTCTCTTCCGAAGACGCCCTTTAACCTGCTGCGTCTTCTCTCCTTTCTACTGCGTCGTTCTCTCCTTTCTAATGCATCATTCTCTCCTTTTCCAGTGAGTTGTTCTCACCCACCTAGACTTAGAAATTGAAAATGTTCAGTTCAGAGAAGCGGCCTTCGTTTGTGGTAAGCCTCTGTTTCTATTTGTTTTCAATTTATTAATGTATAATTTGTAGTTTGATGGCATCAGAGTCCTAAGACCATTTCCAATTTGATTGTTTCTCATTCTGATTCTAACATGATACTCTCTTTCTCCTTTCTTTCTGTCTCTCTTCCTTTCTCTCTCTCTCTCCCTCCCTCCACCTCTCCCTCCCTCTCCCTCTTTCCTCTTCTCTCTCTCTCTCTCTCTCTCTCTCTCTCTCTCTCTCTCTCTCTCTCTCTCTCTCTCTCTCTCACACACACACACACACACACACACACACATCCTTCAAACACTTCTAGTGCTAATGGTACATCTTTGTATCTTTGTTTTTCTTGAAGCAAGATCAAATTCTGTAGTTCCGTCTCCAGGGTCACAATTCTTCAACCTCCTATGAGACTGGAAATGCAACTGTGATTAACCAAAAGTAGATTCATGTAGCTTTAACTTCAGCTCTTCAACTTAAGAATCCAGACTTTATATATGACCAACTAGTCTATTATTTACACTCGAGGAGCCACCATGTATTTCTGCAATTTCCTATCCTCATTTCAGCATGCAGATCTTAATTATTTGTTACATTTATTATTGGCTTTTGAAAGTCGGGCCTTAAGCAACTTTATTTTGTTTGCTTTATGCTGAGAGGAGTTTCACTTACCTTTGGCAGTGATACCTGTGGGGTGGTTAGTGGAGTAATAGTCAGCTCTTCATTCCAACTCATTGTATCTGTTTTAACCCAGCTTAGCATGGTTGCTTTTCTTCCCCCAAAGTCCCCACTATCGGGGATGGGAGTTTTTGAACTGAAGAGCTAGTCAATCTTGCTCTGTAGCCCCCTCATCCTGTCAATTTGCATCTGAATTTTTGTGTAGACTCACCTTCCTCCCCTTTCAAGGCCCTGATGACAGTGTAATGCCCTCACTAGCACAGATAGTCACTGTTTTTCTCAATGTCCTTATAGGTAAGTGGCAGTAGGAGCCTTAGTCTGGCAGGCACCATCCTGGTGAGAAAATAATACTACTGCATAGTTTGTCTAGTTGTGCTGGTTTGGATGAGAATGGTCTCTAGGTTCATGTATTTCAATGCTTGGTCCCCAGTTAGTGTAACTGTTTGGGAAGGTTAGGAGCATGGCCTTGTTGGAGGAGGTATGTTACTGGGGTCAGCTTTGTGGATTCAAAAAACCCATGCTATTCCCAGTTATCTCTGTCTCTGCCCCGTGGTGGTTGTCTCAAAATGCAAGCTTTCAGCTACCTCTCAAACGTCATCCTGGCCTGCCTGCTGTCATTCTCTTTATCATGATTCTCATGGACTCAACCTCTGAAATTGTAATTCCAGTAAACTATGTCTTCTATGGGTTGCCTTGGTCATGCTGTCTTAAAGTAGTAATATAGAAAGAACTAAGAAATATGAGACCATTCTCTTCTCATTCCTTCTAACACAAGTAGGCCTGACAATCAATTTCTCTTCTTGCTTCTGCATGAAGAAGTAAGTTCATGCTCCTCTTCTTGCTCATCCCTCTTAACACTGGAGGGGACAGGAGTGTAGAAATACAGACAGGTGGCTAATGGGAGTATGTCTCTGTTCATGTTGGCTAGAAATGGGCATCATGCCATGGTTTTCCTCTGCTATCCATTCTTCCTCAGTTACAAGGACTGTGCTTTCCTTGGGGGTTTCAGTTGTCCTTTTCTTCGTTCATTGCAGCTCTGACTTTGAGGCTTGACAGCACTCTGTCTTGGTCATATGGGAAGCAACTTACTGTTTTGTCGTTCTGTAAGTCCTGAGGTCTCCGTGTAGCTGGACTGGCTTATTTACACCATTCGGAATGTTTCTGTTCTTCTTTGTGCATTGTTGTACATTTTTATATCACAAAAGGGAATAATTAGGAAGAATTGAGCTATTTATTCCCCTTTAGTTAAAAATGCATGTCCATAGCAATTTACTGTTAAGACATGGTGTTTTCAAGAAAGCAGTAAGTGGGAAATAGCTGCATGTTCTGCACATGTAATATTTCATGAGAAAGCATTTTTCCCATCTGATCTTTGTGATAAAGTATTTCTTTTGAAACTTGTTACCTGGTTTTAAACACTTTTTAACTGAGTTCAGCACCTATTTTGGTAGCTCCAAATAATGCAATATGGTTCTCCCTCCATCACGGATCATTTTAATATGTGTTGAACCTTTGGTATGATTTAGGTTATTGTTTTCCTTAGTGAAGTTTTCTTTCATGGACATTAACACCTCTTCATTTTACTAAATATGTATTGGATAGATATTTAAATGGGTGAAAATATCTTAAGTAATTTTGACTCAACATGTACAAAACAATGTCCTGTATATAGCATTGATAAATGTATGAAATGCAAATGGTAAATGGGAGTCTATTTTTTTCTATTGTAGGTCTTCAACTTGCATCCAATGAAGTATGGTGTTGGGGTGAGGTAGGCAAGTATAACCATGGTGTTGAGGAACATTGATCAAGTATAAGTATAACACCACGGTCAAAATCTTTGTCTCCAGTAGAGAACTTATTCTTGTTTCCTGCTTTTCTAGTGATATGTGTCCACTCTACTAGATGCCAGATTTCTCCTTAGTAATATGAAGAGAAGAGAGGTTTTTTTTAAGCAATCTTATACTCATTAAAAGTATCAAACCAAAAAAAAGTATCAGTCAACTGTTACTTTTACTGTGTCTTCATTTCTTTTCTTCCTTTTTTTTTTTTGTTTGTTTTTTCGAGACAGGGTTTCTCTGTGTAGTTTTGGTACCTATCCTGCATCTCACTCTGTAGACCAGGCTGGCCATGAACTCACAGTGATCCACCTGGCTCTGCCTCCCAAGTGATGGGATTAAAGGCGTGCGCCACCACCACCTGGCTTGTGTCTTCATTTCTGTAACTCTGTAGGTTAATGAAAAGACCACAACACTTAGTATTTTAAAATAAATAAGTTTTAATATTTTCAAACTAATATCTCCCAAAATGTCTTGTAAAAGTTTTTAATGTTTAAATAATTGATGCAAATATCTTAGAATATAGCCCATATATTGATTAAAAATAAAGTTCTCTATGGTGATATTTTTCTTTTGTGCCAAAATGTTAATTGTATGTTAATAAATAAAGTTGCCTGGGGGTCAGAGCTATTAGCAAGCCATAGGAAAGCAGGGCAATGGTGGTGTACGCTTGTGATCACAGCACTTGGTAGACAGAGCTAGGTAAGTCTCTGTGTGTTCAGGGATACAGCCAGCATTGGATA
>CABHPR010141870.1:3699-15373 GCA_902168415.1 Peromyscus melanophrys
GTGCTGGGATTAAAGGCGTGCGCCACCAACGCCCGGCAAAACTTTTTTTTTTTTCCGATGAATGATCGATATTGATCATTCATTCAGATGATTGGCAGTCGCGGGAATCGAACTCGCCACCTCTGCCACCGCACGCCGGACGCCTAACCTCAGAGCCACCTCTCCGGGTCGCTTTAAAATTCTTAAAATTAATTTTAGACTTGTTTCAGGATTATACAATTCAAATGATTTTGAGAATTGAAGAGCAAAGCGTGAAATCAAAATATCTATATGTAAATGGGAGCAACTTTGCAATCTGCTTTAAGCTTCATTGCAGAGGACGATGAGCCTCACTAAAGAAGCAAAACATTTCTTAGTGAAGATATTCGTTTTCAAATTAACATTACTTCAGCTACTAGCTAAAGGTTTTACATTAACCTAAAGTAGGGTTTAGCTTTAGTATATTTTAGGTGAATACCAAAATTATCACACTGGTTCATTTTACATACTGGTTAAATAGACACACAGTGTATTCAAGAGAATTTTTATGATATCTGCTATTACCTCAGCTGGCTCATTGATGTAACTTAATTGTACAGATAATTTAATTTTATGTAACTTAATTGTACAGATAATTTAATTTTTTTGGTTTTAGTTTTAGACAAGGAAGACTTTGGGAACTATATTATTTTAATTCATAAAGGAAAGAGGACTGAAAATTAATATTTTATAGTGTCAAATATTAGATTTATTTACAACTCTAATTTTATTTAATCGTCATATGAATCGTTGTAACAGGTTGTTATATCTGTCATTGTAGATAGTTATACAATAAAATGGAAATAGAATTATTTATCAATGATTCATTTTGTTTATTCAAGTATATTATATTTCAAATGGATCCTATTTCTTTGAATGAAAAAAAATAAAAATTACATCCTATCATGGATAGAGTACAAAGTAAAACAGTTTCATTATTCAGTAAACAAATATTGAAGATATACTGAATATCAGATATTATACTATTTGACATTTCAGTACTGAAAGTTTGTGAGACATGTGTATAACATTGCACCCTTGGAATAAAAACAAGCCCAGTCTATTCTTGGAAAGCCATCTTTCCTGAATATATTGAGTGTCATATATAGAACTATAATTGATAGTTCATTTTATGGACATATTTGGCAACATTCATTTATGAATAAATGTGCATTGATTTTTTGTTCTCCTTGGACAACCTATATAATATTGTCCAAAAGGACTTTGTATAAAGACAGATAAGGTCTTCACTATCTGTTTCTGTAACCATTAACTATATGTGCCTTTTGAAAAATGACTGATATGAACAACTGAGGAAGTTTTATACTGTGTTGAATATTAGTAGCTACTCTATTGGATGTTGAATTTCTAAATAAAATGTAGTTATAACTATCATGGCAGTTTTTTGGACCTAGGTGGAAAGGGAATAACAATATGATGCTAAATGGAAGATTATAAATTTAAATTCCAGGATGAATTTCTGTGTTTGAATTACTACTCTATCACTTATTAGTAATAGTCTTGTGTCCTTGCACCTTATATTTAAATCTCCTGTCTCAGTTTTCCTCTATACAAAGGACAATAATAATGCTTCAGATAGTTATTATTATTAGTTATACTTCATATTATTTTTATTTCCATATGTAGAGATGAACTGAGATAATATATGTAAAGAGATCAGCACAGTACCTGACAGCATGTATATGACAACTTGGTATCTACTCATAGGTGTAATGTTGTATATTATGACATGCTAAAATACCTGAGTGTTTGATGGAGTTACTCACATTGTTCTGTTTCTGATAAAGCATACATTTTTGGAATGACTGCTTACTGCTCAACATCTCATCTAACACTTTGCACTTTAAAACACTCTCAAATGAATAAAATGATGTAGTTATATGTAGGGAGGTTTATCTAACTAGAATCAGATGTGCCCATCAGCTCTGTGCTCTGTGGAAGTATTTGCTATTTCACATGCTGGTGGACCTCCGGTCAAGACGTTTCACTTTGATAGAGTAATCAATAAAGGTGACACAGAAGTAGTTGGAGTTGCACTGTAATTCATTTTAAATGTTGTTGTATTTGTCTGTTCCAGTTACTGGCAGAAGAGTTGCCCCTGCGACAAGGAATTCTAAAACAATTAAATGAAACAGGAAAAGCAGTACTTTTAAGTGCTCCCATAAGACCAGAAGAGCAAGATAAACTTGAAAATAAGCTCAAGCAGACAAATCTCCAGTGGATAAAGGTAAGACATTAACCATCTTCTCTGCTACATGTGTTAAGTATTGCAAGTATTTGTGTTTACTTTGTTTCTTGAGTGTATTCTTGTAAGGAAGCAGAATTGTGGAATATTGTTTTGGTTTGTAACCTGACTATCTGATTTGGCTGTATAGTTTGCTATAAAAGGAAAGCAATTTGGGATAGTGGATGATTTGCATTAATGATCAATGTCCAAGTGTGCACCAATACTTTTTTGAAAAATTGTTCCATATGTTGAAACATTGATAAAGCAATTAAATTGAAGTGAGGTGTGTAGCTGGATTTTTTTCCAGTCCCGCCCAGGGCCAACAGCCACCCAGACCCAAATAAACACACAGATGCTTATATTATTTAAACTGTTTGGCTTAATGGCTCAGGCTTTTTGCTATCTAGTTCTTATATCTTAAATTAACCCATTTCTATTAATCTATAAGTTGCCATGTGGCTTGTGACTTACCAGTACTTTACATCTTGCTTATCATGGCTGTGACTGGCAGCATCTCCTGATTCAGCCTTCCTGTTTCCAGAATACTCTTCTCTGCTTATCCTGTCTATACTTCCTGCCTGGCTACTGGCCAATCAGCACTTTATTTATTAATCAATCAGAGCAACATTTCACAGCATTCAGATATCCACAGCAGAGGTGTTCAAGCTCAGCAAGTATTTTGATACAGAATTACTGTTTTAGACCAAGAATATAGACTTAAGTGATAATCAATGCATAGTAATATCCTCAAAAGTGTATTTAATTTCCAGTTACCTTACTTGCAAGTCTTTGTCTTTCCACCCAGGACACACGTTAACATTGATGTAAAATACAAAATGTTTATCAATTTAATACATACTTGAAAAACAAATTGTACACAAAAATTTATATTGCAATCCAAATACTTTTGATCTAGTAGCATTTATTTATTCAAAGGAAATATTTCTCTACTGTATAATTGTTACAAATCTGTAATGTGTCAAATGAATACCCATGTATGAATATGCTTCCATTTTGTTTGTTTATCAACTAGGACTGCAGTAGCTCAGTGACAACTCTTATAGTCTTTTTTGTTGTTTTTTTTTATATTGTTCATTGATATATAATTAACCCTGTCATAAAATTTATCTATTTAAAATATATAGTGCTATAGTTTTGCTTTATTATTTAAAATCGTTCATAAAACTTTTATATCACCAAATTTGTCAAGTAAGCAATTTATTATAAAATTCCTTGGAATTGATTAGAACCATTATCATAATCATCATCTGTTCCTAAAAATTTCCATCACCTCACATCATATCCCCCTTTCTTCTTTAGAAAGAGATTGACTATGACCATTAATAATTCATAACCAACCCCCTTAAATGAAAACAAACATTCATAAAATAATATTTTGAGAATTTGGGCATAGTTTTCTAGACTGCTTCATGCTGATTGGGGATGCTGGTAGTCTTATGAAGACCTGAGAAAATTTGAGTTAATGGCCAAGGCTTGGGAAGATCAGCTATAATTTTTATTGATAGATATCACCTGTCAAGGTTCAGGATGTCTCCCTTTATCAAGTCTGATTCATATTAACCTGGAAGAAATCCACAGCCACTTGTTTCCTGTGGAAACAAAAGCAAAGCCTCTTCTCCAAAGCACTTTTCATTTCCAGTGGAAAAATACATTTTTGACATTTTTTTAAGGTTAAGACATTCTTAAATTATCTAGGTTGGTATATTTCATTAGTCCCTCATTCATTTCCATGTCTAACAATGAAAGCAACACATATTCACAGCATATAAAAAGACCAATTCACAGCAGGGTTTGAGTTTAGTTTTGCTTGTCAAGAAGTACTAATCCTTAGTACTTTCCATTAGTAACAAATGGAAAGCCATTGTTCATATTCTACTATTAAACTAAGCTGGGAATAAATTTCCACTTAATATCTCCATCTCCTCAATTTTAACCTACTTCTTGACTCTATTCATCATGGTATCTTCCCTTTCAGCTTCTGCCAGGGTGATTTCTCCCTTTACCTAAAACAGCTTCTCCCATATGTCATATACCCCTTAAATGTTTTCTCCAGATTTGCTTTTAACCTTCAAAAATATTTTGAGACATCTCCAATTTTTATAAGCTTTCTACTGTGTTGTTTATCATATATAATACATGTTAACTTTCTTTCTATCCATAGTATATAGGAAATGTTAATCCTTGAAACTGGGAACAAATCTGTTCCAAGAAGATACTGAAGAACTGTAATTTTCATGTAATACAAAAATGGCTTCTTTCAAAATGGCACAATTGCCTTTTATAAACTGGTTGTTAGTCATCACCACCTATCGAAAATGAGAGGTATAAAGAAGTTATACTGAACAGAACACTGTTATTTGAAAAAAAATAATTGAATCTTCAAATTCTGTCATGTTATTTATTGTATTCTAAAATTAATGATGTGGAAGTTCTTGTAACAGATCATTTTTATGACTGATAAAATATGTAGGAACTAAAATAAGTACCGCTTTGTGATATTACAATCAAAATTCATATTTAGAACTCTATAATTCTAGGAAGTAGATATTGGAAAATAATCATTTGAGACATCATATTTCCTCTCAGTTATGTGAATGATAAGAGTAAAATATTTTTCAGGAGAGTAGCCTCTTAATGAAAAGTGGAAAAGTTCTTTGTTTTATTATGTCAAAATATCCATATTAAAACATAGATAATTATATCTTACATGATATATTGGTGATTTAAATTTTGTAGTCTTATCATGATACCAAGAAAACCACTACTATAGGACAAGTCCAAGGAGGAGAAATATTTCAAAATGTTATACAATATCTAAGTACATCTTGATATAACAAAGGGAACAGAAAAATTATAATGATAGGAATTGTTAGATATAAAAACATTACAGCTTTGTGGATTGTAAAACATAAGGTTATATCATTTCTACAACAAAATAAAAACACGACTTTTGTGTTAGAAAATGAAAACTAAAGCAATGACAACATTTGGCATAGATTTATACTGCTACAAAACAATAAGATATTTGCCTCTACCAGAATTCAGTTTTTCAATGCTATGCCTTTGAATAAAATTATAAATTTAAAGTGGTAATTCCATGAGGTTTCATTCTGCATGTGTTGCCAATCTACCAATTATTTGCACACCTTTATATTTCAATACTAAATAAAGAAAGCAGTAATGAGAGGCAGTACAAATGTTTCTTGATTTGTACATGAGTGTTTCCTGATAAGCCCATGAAATGTGAAAACATACATGGAAAATTAATTTCATACACATAATTTATTAAATATTGTAGTTTAATCTAATCTGTAAAAAATGTTGAGAACACTTGCATTATCTTTCACTAGGTGAAATCACCTGATACAAAACCTATTTTACAACAATCTATTGACTATATCATGTACTTTTGAGTATTATACTGCAAGTGAAAACCAAAATGGTTGTGTGAGTACTATTTTACAAGATTATAATAAAAAGAAAAATTACAAGTTGAACCGCTGTAAATTGAGAACCATTTGCTGTTGCTGTGATAAATTGATAGATGCTACAATAAATTCATTGTAAAAATTTGTTAGCTTATTTTGCTCTGGGTAATTTATCTTTAATGGAGTATAGGCAAGCATTGTTTTAAGGCAAATATCGCCATTAGTTTAAATTATGGATACTCTCAAATAAGCATCATCTGGGGGGTACACTAACTTTTGTCTAAGATACTTTACATTTGTTTTCTTTAACAATAATATACTATTATTTTACACCACATTATGATCCTTCATTATGTTTAAATCACATTCTATCTTACTTTTCTTTAAATGAAAAGGTGAAAATATAGAACTTTGTAGGTTCCAGATTAGTCAGTTGAAAGAAACTTTGTGAAGCTAAGTTACACATCTTTCAGATTCCTGATGCCAGCTTCTGGAAAGACTGTGACTTTTAAGACAAATTATTGTCTTAGTTAATGTTTTTATCATAGTGAGTAGGCACCATGACCACAGTAACTTTTATAAAGGAAACATTTAATTTAGGTGGCTTGCTTACACTTTCAGGGATTCAGTTCATTATCATCACAAAGAGGAGCATGGCAGTGTGCAGGCAGATGTCATGCTGGAGCTGCATCTTGGCTTGCAGGCAACAGGAAGTAGACTGACAGTCACACTGAGGGAAGCTTTAGCAAAAGAGACCTCAAAGCCCACCCCCACAGTGACACACTTCCTCCAATAAGGCCACACCTCCCAATAGTGACACTCCCCTTTGGGGCCATTTTCTTTCAAACCACTACAAATATAGTTCTCTATTGAGAGATAAGTGTTTCCAAAATAAATACCACTTTTTAGGCATTTGGTGAAACTCCATTGGCTTTCTTGTATATATAATATACTAGAAACGAAGGAAATACAAGTATTCTCATTTCATCCCACTATTATTTTAATGTTAAGGGAAAGGATCTAATTTCTTTGAAATAAGTCATAAAATGCTTCTTCTTTGAAAATTGGATTCTGTGTTTCATAATAGTGTATCTCTACTGTAAAACAGTTACTATTGTATAATATAGGAAAACATGCATATAGTTTTATACCTGCTATTTTTTATTTAAGCAATTTTATACACATTATATTTTCCTATTAGTCATAATAAATATGATTGCATTTCATAAAACTAAATTTTGTTTCATATTTTTTCATTTATAGTTACTTATATTACTGTTTTAATTCTTTACTGTCATGATAGTATAGAGTAATACACTAAGACTGAAACATTTGACAGACACAATTAATAAATTGTCCTACAAAGTGAATTTTAGTTAAGTATATCTTCCTAGAAAAATCTGATTTACTTTACCCAGAAAAAAATAGGTTTAAAATCATGTATCTTCAAGCTTAGAATAAAAGTACTTTTATAATAGTGCTGAAATTACTTTCCAATGAAATCACAAAATAAAAACCATGAAAGTAAATGCATAGTTAAATTCTTAAACCAGAACATTTTCTAAAGTACACTACTAACTGTATCTAAATTACCAGAAATTGGGTTCATTTTATATTGACCTCTAATCATATTATTGTTAAATATCTATCCAAGGAGTAAACATTTTAATGACATTCTTTCATTCATGTCAATGAAAGAATTGAATAAATTGTTGGTCTTTTTGCAGGTACATTTGCCATGTAATATCAGTCATTAGTAGTCATTACTACAAATGTAGAAAGTAAAATGTAGAAAATTGCATAAAGCAAAGCCTTAGCTATTCCACCCCTTGCTAAAATATGGATCGTGCTTCACTCAAATTTCTATCACAGTATGGTGATTTTTAGATGGTGTTAGTAGTGATCATTCACTCTATACCCTGCTATAATTTTTTTAACTAAAGAAGAAAATTTTTTCACTAGAGTTGTTACCATGCTTACTGGTATTTATCGTGCCCATAGAAGACTTTATAATATATAGTAGAAATGATGATAAATAGCTCACTGAGATAGAGGTAACCGCAGAGATCAGGTTATTTCAAAGGATATTTGATGTGATCATAATATTCCCTGATAAAGCATATGTAGCCGAATTTCTAAATGGTCTTATTAAATAAAAAACACAGAGCAAGAAATTTGGGTTAAAGCCTTAGAGAGATCAGGGAAATACGGAAAGCCATCAGCTAACCTCACCTCATCAACTCCACAGCTTCCAAAGAGAAAGACTTCCTGTCTACCCAGGCTTATATGCCTTGTTTTTCTGCCCTCTCATTGGCTCTTAGCCCAGCTACCTCACTTCCTCTTCCTACACAGCTCTGTCACTGTATGTCTGTCTTTACAGACCTCCAGGTCTCTATGATTAGTTTTGGGATTAAAGGTATGTATCACCATGCTTGGCTCTGTTCCCTAGTGTGGCCTTGAACACACAAAGATCCTGCCTGCTAAGGTATAGACGAAATTCTAAACGGTCTTATTAATTAAGAAACACAGTGCCAAATACAGATTTAAAAGCCCAAGAGATCCAAGCACTAGCGAAGAGCCAAGACCACCTTATCTTACCACTTGCTGCCATCCTTCCCCTGAGAGAGAGAGACCTTCTTCCTGTGTCTCTTGTGTTTTATTGCTTTCTGGTTCTGCCTTCTTATTGGCTCTAAGCCCAGCCACATGACTTCCTTGTCACTGCCTGTCTATACAGACCTCCTGGTCTCTATGGTTGGAGATGGGATTAAAGACCCAAGGGTCACCACGCTTGTCTGTGTCCTTGACCACAAAGACTCTCCTGCCATGTGATCAGATTAAGAGCATGGGCTACCACCACCTGACTTCTATTCCTGGCTCGCTAATAATCTATAATCTCCAGGCAAACTTTATTTATTAACATACAAATAAAATCACATTTCAGTATAATTAAAATATCACCACACTAAGGGATTGAGGGTGTGTTCTGCCTGATCTCTTAGTTTAGTTAAAATGGCTGGCCTATTCCCTCTGATCTCTAGGCAAGCTTTATTTATTAATGCACAAATAAAATATCATCACATTTCAGCACAAATAAAATATCACCACAAGCATATTTGTGACATAGTCCATGTAGTCCTTTATTTTATAAATCTGTAAGCTGAAATGGTAATATATCAGAAAAATGATGCTCACTTGGTTAGTGGACATATAGTCTGATGGTTTTCTAAATCTGTCATCTGGAATATTTCTTGATGTACTTAAGTATCATGAGCTTATTTATTTATTCCTTCACTATCTAATGAGTGACTATGTATCACATGCAGTTCTAAGCATATCATCAATTCCTACTCTTGTGTTATTTAAAGGACATGCATAATTTTATGGGGCTTGGTCTTATAAATATTCATATCTCTAATTTATAGTTATTAGATAGGTTGAAGCTGAAAGTTGGGGAATGGAGTGGTAATTTAGTGTTTATAATAAAGTTGTCCTTGACTTTGAATCCTATAAAAGTGGACACTGTGATGGCTTTATTACTTGAATATATCTCAATTTGCCTGAATTTTCCCACTTTTGCCTGCCCTCACATTACAATTTTTAATAGTCCCTCTTTTCGTTCTTGTGGTTACCCACTTTTAAATCTAAAAGATCTACAGAAGGTCATCCTCTTTATGAGAACAAACATCAGGCTCTTAGAGATGGGCTCATTACAGTTCTCAATAGCTATAATTGTAATTATTTCTAATGCTCTTACAACCAGCAGCATTATCTACCTTCTAGACATTTCAATGACGTTAACAAGATTGGCCTGTCTAAGAAACTTGATTGTCATTATTGCAAAATTAGTCACTCTGTCAACAAGGTAAATTTGTAAGAATATATCCCTTTATAATCCAGAAGCTATTGGGATTTTGGACATTAAAATATGGATTGGATAATTTATGAAGAAAAAGTGAGTAATGTTGATGAGAAAGTGATTTTCTGTGGTCATTAATGATTAATGATACATTATGTGTTCTGATGATTTTCAGGTGTGTGGTCTTATACCTTTCCTAGACATACCTCATTTATTTCACTTCTCAATTCAAATAACAATAGATCTAGTCTTGCCAGCTTATAGGAGAAATTCAATGTGTGCAATGAGTAACGTAGTACCTGCTGCAATTTCATTGTATAAAACAGTTAATTATAAGTGTAGTAGTAGTGTAAAATGCTAAAATTTAAAGACAAAGTACATTATTCTCTCTGAAACAACTTAATCAAATAGTAATAATATGACTATTAAAGAGAAACCTGAGTTAGGAATGAAAGGGCTGTTGTGAGGAGCATTCAAGAAACTAAAACAAATAATTGGCCCTAATAGAAAGCACAAAGACTTTTCAGCCAGTGACTCCCCATTCCAATGGTATTGGCTTAAAGAAATCTTACCAAGTAGCATTTTATATGAAAAGAGCTGGACAATATTGAGTTTTTCTCTTCACATTTTTAATAAGCCCAAGCAGACACTATTGTGTACATACACCAACATTTTCACTTTTTAACTGTGAACATACCTCATTTGACTTTTTAACCTTGAATATATGTGCATATGATTCACTGGACTGGTTCTAACTCAGGAATCCAGACCTCATTCATACTGCGTCTCTTCTCTTCAGTCTTGATGTTGACAGAGTGATTTGAAGAAAGTTATACTGCTGTCAGATACTGTTTATTAGGGAATTTCCACTAATATGCTTTGTTCAAGACAATGTTATTTTTGACTTAGATAGATGAAAACTTAGTATGTATTATACAATACTGATATTTGTGCTATGATTCATTTACATATGAAATTTTTCCTTTCATCACTATGTACATACTGAGAATGTATATCCAACATGAAAATGTATTCTTTAAGTTTGCTATGGCTCACACTTTATTTAAAATGTAACATTTTCTAGTAAAAATAGGTTTTATTATTCTTGGCAAACTCTCTTTCCTGTTCACAATAGATTTAAATGAGAAAAAAGTATTATAATGATGAAAAGAAAATGAGGAGAAAAATTTCATGATTCTTGACCTTCAGTATAACATTTTTAAAGTCCTTTATTAGCACAAATGTGTTTGCCCTATGGCAGTGAATTTGAGACAGTAGAAAAAAATCATACAATAGAAAAGGATTTTGCCAATACACAATGATTTTTCCCCTTTGTTTCTGCAGGACTTTTTCTTCCTAGATTATATGACATCAAGTCTAAAACTAGAAGGGTTTCTTTCTTCTTAATAATTTAATAATTTTGAATTCAATGGAGGCTTTTATATACTGACTACTTAAGCTGAACTGTAATAAGGAAAGAAGATTAAAGGCCATATTTAAGGATACAGATTGTAAATTCTAACCTAGTTTCATTTATTATATCACCTGAAAAGCTAATATGTAATGTGAAAATAAAATAACAGGGCTATTTTTATGAAAGGTCAGAATCATACCCAAAATGAACATTTTAGTGAATTCCTTATACTTATACATCAAGATATGTTAGTTTATTTATGTACCAAAAAAGAATTTAATACTAAATCCTGACTACTATATGCATGTTAGCTGACCCCTAGTACTTCAAACTGGAGAAAAGTGACACTGACCAGAGGATGTATTCTGTTTTTGTCATAGACCACCTGCCAGGACTTATAACAGATCTGTAATGGATTTCTTACCTTTTATTGTGTAGTAAATGGATTGATAGATTGTGCCTGTGGCCAATGAACCATGAAACCCCTGGTTTGGAGAAAAGAGTTTATCACACTTTGATGTTATTTCTGACTTGTGTCAGCTGAGAAGGATGAGCTAGATTATCTGCAAGTAAGTTGGATGCCAAAAGCAGCATTGCCCTCATTTATCCCCCTTATGTAGTTCAAGGTGTGGCTTCTGTGTGGCTTATGAAGGGGTGATCGGGGCCTGATGGGGAAATTTTGGTTTTCT
>CABHPR010141870.1:15773-31850 GCA_902168415.1 Peromyscus melanophrys
ACCATGCCACCATAGCTTCCCAAGAGAGCTTTTTCCTGTCTACCCTGTGCCTTTATTGCCTTGCTGTTCTGCCTTCTCATTGGCTCTTAGCCCATCTACCTCACTTCCTTGTCACTGCCTATCTGTACAGACTTCCAGGTCTCTATAGTTGGAACTGGGATTAAAGACGTGTGTTACCATGCTTGGTTGTTCCCTACTGTGTTCTCGAACACACAGAGACTCTGCTTGCCATGTGATAGGATTAAGGGCATGTGCTACCACTGCCTGACTTTTGTTTACGGCTGGCTATGTCCTTTGATCTTCAGGCAAACTTTATTTATTAACATACAAATAAAATATCACCACATTTCAGCACTAATAGAGTATCACCACATATCAACTTTTTGAATAAGATAGTAATGTTTGGGATTATTTGGATTTGATAAAAGAGTGAAATTTCTACAACTCAATTGAACAGTTTAAATTACTATTATAGAGATTATTTTTGCTATTTCTATCTTTACAGATCCTATTCCAATATAGTAATTAATTTTAAATCACTTCCTTATTCTGTTTTTATTAGTACTGTGTCTCTTCCTCCTAAAATTTTTGAGATGCTGATAAAAGGACAAAGGAAAAAGATTTTCTGGTGTTAGATGAATTTCCATTTATTTTATAAAATAGACATCTATAAAAAAGAGGAAATAATAGAAAAACACTTTATGATTAAAATATACTGTGAATGAAAGAAAACTATTTTAAATACTAAAATAACAAGGGAAAATACTGTCATTAACATCTCCAATCATTTGTACTGAAACTAAAATGTGACACAATTGAATAATAATCCATAGTTTTTGTGAAGGAGCATAGTTTCTTCTTCCCATTCATTCTGGAAGATTGTGCCTTATATGAGCCTATTTTCATAGAAGTGTCTAATATATTTGAGGCATATTTTGATCCCTACACGTTTTCTTCCCTTTTACATTCTATACCCTTAACATTAGTATTTGTATTAGTAACTTTTCTGTTGCTTTGATAAATCATTGTGTGCACAGCAACTTACAGAAAGAATGTATTTTGGCTCACAGTTCTTGGGATTTCAGGTTTATAATGGCAGGGATAGTGTGGCCATAGGCAGTAGGCATGGCAACAGACACAACAACACAAGCAGGAAGCTGAGAGGACACATCTGAACCACAAGAATTGTGGAGAAAGGGAACTGAAAATGGTATCAGGCTTTTAATCTCAAATCCTACCTGTAGTTACTGACTTCCTCCTTGAGGGCTATACATAAACAAACCCAATAGCACCACTAAGTCTTCCAATGCCTTAGACTACTGGAGACAATTTTACTCTTGGTTCCCCTCAATGGTTTCACTTCTACTTTCATATCACATACACTAGCTGTATCTATATCTATATCTATCTATATCTATATATCTATATATCTATATAATCTATATATCTATATCTATCTGTATCTATATCTATCTACCGTATCTATGTAAAATCTAGGGCTATAAATGAAAATAAATACTATGAGATTTGTCTTCTTAAAACTGACTTAACTTAGTTAATGAGTATATTACTTCCATATATTTTCCTGCAAATGATGAAATTCCATTCTTGCTATAGTTGAAAAAAATTTATAGAATTTATCTATAATATATATGTGAGAGAGAGACAAAGACATGGAGAGAGACATAAGCAGAAAGAGAACGAGAAAAGCAGAGAGAAAGTTTATGTTTTCTTTATCCATTTCTATGTTGTTGGACACCTAAGTTTGTTCTATAACTTAGCTATTGTAAATTGTGCTGTGACAAACACCAATATACAAGGATCTCCATTGTATGCTGACTTGGAGTCTTTTGGGTAAACACCAAGAAGTGGCTTCCCTGTATTATACTATAGATGTTTTTTTGTTGTTGTTATTTTAAGAACCTCCATATTGATTCCCATAGTGGTTGAAACAGTTTACATTTCAACTGCTGTGTTTGCAAAGGATCATCTTTTTTTTTTAAGTCATTAGTTTTCAATTTCTCACTTAGTTTGAGATGTGGGTTCAAGTATTTTACTGATTTCTATAATGAGTACTCCCATTTCACTTTCCTTCTCTGTTCTACATTGCATGTTAATATTGAAAAGATGACAAAAGTTTCAGTTACTAATTCACTTCAGTCCCCATTTCTCCACTTAACTAACTCTAGACAACTTATTCAAATCTCTTTTGTGTCCCTGTGTCCTCATTTGCATAACAGCAGCACATAAGTCTTCTTTGTACATTTCCAGGGTGTAATGGGGAACTAAAGATACAGCATTCACTGCAATACTTTATTAAATATTATAAAGGAGCTAAATTGTAACTATTATTACAAGACAGGCATCATAAAATTTCAACACCAGTAATAAGAAAGAGAGGGCATGTAATCACATATAAATAGAATTTCTCAAACTCACTACTCCCAAAAAGCACATCATGCCCTGTTAAAATCTGTTCTTAATGCAGTGGGGCTTGTGGGGATTTGAGACTTCTGCCATCCTAGCTTATTTCCAGATGTGAAATGATGCGACTCCGTGCACATTTTTTGAGACAAGGTCTTATTAGATATCCTGGCAGCTGGGCGGTGGTGGCGCACGCCTTTAATCCCAGCACTCGGGAGGCAGAGCCAGGCGGATCTCTGTGAGTTCGAGGCCAGCCTGGGCTACCAAGTGAGCTCCAGGAAAGGCGCAAAGCTACACAGAGAAACCCTGTCTCGAAAAACCAAAAACCAAAAAAAAAAAAAAAAATCCTGGCTGGCCTAGAACTTGCTATGTAGACCAGGCAGGCTGCCATCTCAGAGACCTACCCATGTCTGCCTCCAGAGTTCTTGGATTAAAGGTGTGTGCACTTCCACACACTTGGCTTTGGTTTATATTTTAAACAGTAATGTATACATGAGTTGTCAATAGTGTATATAGGAGTAGAACAACACTTCTATTCCATAAGAGCTTATAGAAGGTCCATTTTGAAATAATGGAATGTCATTTAATGTCTCTTACTATGAATGAAGCACATCCACACAACCACCAAAAGACACATATTCAACTTTGACAGATGTCATGAGCACACTATACTTATTATCTTCGAAACAAAAGGCCTGTTGGGAGTTCATATCCCATGTAGGCATTCCTGATGTACCATATTTTCTCAGATCCATTTTATGTCTTTCTACTTCTATAGTATATATTGCAAAAGGTTGACTACTGTCCATATTGTTCCTGCAGTTTCCTTCCAAACAGATTTCTGCATTGACTTAGCCTGAGAAGTATTGAGAGGAGACTAAGTAGCAGAAAAATGTGGTTATAACAACACATTTTCCCTCTTTCACTCTTTTTGGCAAAAAATATATCAAGTAGTCATAAAATACTATTATTAGGTCTTCTAATAAGGATGATATAAAATTCATTTTTGTGGTTACCTCATTAGATTGCCATGAGTTTTTTTATGGGTTATCTTCACAGATGATCATAAATGTGGTTTACTCATTCAAAACCGTGAATTGTATATGGAGAATTTTGAAGATTTTGGAAACTTGTCTACTACCATCAGTTATATATACACAATCTGTAACCACAAAAACTGTAATGTTGTTATGTATCAAATTGCTCTAAATCATTGCCTTAAAATGATAACTAATGGTTTTACATGATCTGTGTGTCAAGAAGCTAAGGTTATTTTATTGAATTAGCTTCAGCTTATACATGTATTTTCAGCGTATTTAAGATGAACTTAACTAGGATGATTTATCTGTGTTTCCTATAATATCTCATTCTCCAGCAAAACAGTCTGTTCCTATCCCCATGATGCAGAAGTAGAAATGGACTCTTGTAGCTTAGGCTGAGACTCACCTCACTGTTATTTTTAGTGAATGTTGCTGGTCAAATAAGTCATAAGTCCATCCCAGATCCAAGGATTAAGTTAATAAACTATGCCTTCTGATAGCATATACATACAGAGAGGTATGGTATTCTGTGTGGTCTCCCATACTCTGAAACCTAGTTCCCTACTTATCTCAAAAGTATAATGTTCAAAAAACACATTCCTATGTGTTCAGATGTTTATTCAGCTGATCCTGACTATCTTCTGGTATTAACACTGTATCCACAGAAAAATCCAGTAGTCTTAAGGATTTCCTAGATCCTCAAAATTATTTTATGCCAAATTCTAGGAATGTATCAGCAATGTATATCTACGCACTAAATATTTATTAGTCTTCAAGGTAGTATTATCCTGATAATAAAGTTCTAAACAAGACAGATAACTTGTATTTATGAATGTTTGGAAGGTACAGGTGGGCATTAAACAAACTACATTTATTGTAAATGTAGCTGATTACATTGCCTTTTAGATTCATGAGACTATAGACGTAGACACTATAAAAAAATACACTCCACATTTCAATGACTGAAGTAATGAAGATCTTTACACTTTTATTACCAAAAGTCTTATCTGGCTATATAGTCTTAGACTTGAAAATTTTATCTGAGGAATGATGTGCATAAGATGGGTAACTAAATTTTAATATGTTTCTACATTTCATAGTTTCCATACTTACCATATGTTGAATAAAGATGTATGTCTCTGCTGTATATTCTTGATATAGAGTCTCTCCAAGAACTAGAATATTGTCATTTGGGGCATGCTAGATTGACAGAGAGCTCCCATCCCAGAATCTGCATGTTTCTACCTCTAACTGCTGGGCTTATAAACATGTAGCCCTGCCCAGAATTTATAAAATATTTTTATTCATTTGGCTATTTGACAATATCATACAGATATAAGATGTATTGTGATTACTCTCTTCTTAATCTCTTACATCCTTCCCATCACTATCAACATGCCCTCATCACCACCTGCCTCTTTATCAGATTAATAATTTTTGGATTTGCTTTGTGATCTATTCATTATTTTCAGAAATATCTATATATGAGCACTGCTTTGCCAGGGTATTAGTGTATACACATCTGAAGGCATGTTATGCTTTCCTTGAATTTATATGTAGCTGGAGTTCAGCAGTGTTGGATGGAACCCCCTGATGCCTTTCTCCATCCATGCTCAAATGTTGATGAGCAGACCCAGTGCAAGAATCCACAATTGCTTTAAGTTCATGATTGCAATCAATATTTCTTACCTAGGAGATAACAATTATTATTCTCTTTCCCAATTTTCTGCCTCTTAAATTCTTTCTGCTCTCCTCTATAATGTTCCTCAGCCTTAAAATAGATGGTAGAAATATCTTGTTAGATCTAAGTACTCATCCATCATTTATTCTAAGCATCCTATACAGTCATAAAACTCTACATTCACCACTATTGTGAAGAAAAACATCTCTGATGAAGGCTGAGAGAGTATCCTATGTCTATGACTGTAAACTTAAAGGTAGTTTGATACTTGCTATGTCAATTTTATAGTATTTTGATCCCATTAGGGCCTATGTTCTCCCCAGCCATGTTTTTTTTTTGACCACTTTTACAATACCAAGTATGGGTTCCCTCCCACAGAGCAGGTCTCTAACTAAGCAGATTGACATTGGTTACCCACATAATGATAACAACTTGATCACAAGTAGACATATCTTGCCTGGCAAGTTGGTCTCATACATGGTAGGATTCACAGCTGGGCAACCTCATTGATACCTTTTCTCCCCTATCAGCCTCTGAGACTATGAATGCTGTCAGTGATTAAACCTCCAGCTCAGTTCCATCTTGAGTTCTCTATAGCATGTATCCAAGGTGTATGGTATCTTTGGCAATGGTACCTTATGTTCTACTTCTGATCGAAACCAAAAGGAATGACAAGAGTTTGTATTATTTGAAAGATGGGTCTCTGGGACTTCTTTGATTAACAACTAACAAGGAAAGATCAGACCACTAGTACATTAAAAAAAATTAATTACAAACCATGGCTTCTGGAAGCAGCTTTTAGTAGCTGTGCAAGGTGTCTCTGGTAGTTGGAAAGAAAATGGCCCCCATTGGCCCATAGGGAGTGGCACTATTAGGAGGAGTGGCTTTGTTGGAAGAGGTGTGGCTTTGCTGGAGGAGGCATGTCACTAGGGGTGGGCTTTTAGGTTTCAGATGCTCAAGCCAGCCCCAGTGTGGCACTCTCTTCCTGCTGCCTGGATATCAAGATGTAGAACTCTCAGTTCCTTCCACAGTACCATGTCTGCCTGCATGCTGCCATACTTCCTGCCATGAGGATAATGGACTAAATCTCAGAAATGTAAGCGACCCTCAATAAATGTTTTCCCTTATAAGAGTTTCTGTGGTCATGGTGTCTCTTCACATCAATAGAAACCCTCCCTGACTAAAACAGTATCTCCCTTCAAACTCTTTGAAATTATTGTTATTAATACTTTTATTTCAGTTATAAAATACTAGTTTTCCATCTGTGTTTTTGTTACTGTTTTTCATAACTACTTGATTTTGGCAAAAACTATCCCATGATCTCTTATCTCCCTTCCTCCCCTCTTTCTACCTTTGTGTTACCTATGTTCTAATACCACATCTCCCTAAATCATTACCCTGTCAATGGATTCTTTCTAGTTTCCAGCCTTCTATAGGAACTCCAAGTTGAACACAATAAATTAGAAATTCCAGGCTAACATCCACATAACAAGACAAAACATGTGGCATTTGTTTTTCTGTACCTAGGTGACCTCATCCAGTATATTTTTTCCCCATTTTCATCCATTTACCTTCAGATTTCTTAACTTAGTTTGTTTAAAACCAATTAATATTCCATGTGTATAATAGAGATACCACATCTTCATAAATCTTTCATCAATGGGCAACTAGACCAAGTCAATTTTCTAACTATTGTGATTAGAGGAGCAGTAATAAACAGAGATGTACAAGTATCTTTGGATTAGAATAGAGTTATTGGGTATTTTCTAAGGAATGATTTAGCTTAGTCATGTGGTAGTTATATTTCTAGATTGCTGAGGAAATTCCACACTCATTTCCATATTATTCATACCCATTTGTATTCACACCAGCAGTTAATACGTGTTTCTCTTTCTCTACATCTATGCCATAATTTGTTGTCTTGTTGGGGAGAGATGGAATCTCAAAGTAGTTTTAAGTTGCATTTCCCTGAGAGCTAATCACATTGAACAACTATTATAGTGTTTAATAACCATTTGTATCTCTTTTTCTGAAGGAAGTATTCTGTGTTTAGGTTTATTGTCCATATTATGACTAATTTGTCTGGACTCTTGATGCTCTTTTTTGAGTACTTTGGGCATTCTAGATAGTAATCCTCATGCAGATGTATAGCTAGAAAAGATATCTCCCATCTTATGAGCTGACTGTTTACTCTTTTTATGCTTTTACTCATTGTACAGACGCTTTTAAGTTTCATCAGGTCCCATTTGCCAATTGCTGACCTTATTTATTAAACCACTGAAGTCCTATTTAGAAAGTCCTTGGATCAATGCCTGTATATAATAACATATAGCTTATGTTTTCTTCTGGCACCTTCTGAATTTCAGATTTTTACAGTAAGGCCTTTGATCTATTTGAAATTGATTTTTGTGTAGGATGAGAAATAAGAGTATACTTTCATTCTCCTACATGTATACACCCATTTTTCACAACACAATTGGTAGAAGATGTTCTTTCTTCCAATGTGTATTTTTGGTACATGTCATCTTTTTACATTAATGCTGGGGATTTAAACTCAGGTCTTCAAACTTGTATAGCAAGCCCTCTTACTCACTAAGACATCCCCACAATGCTCAAAACTATTTCTTAATGGGCGAGTATGAATAGGTGAAAAGATAGCAATTAATACGGGAACATCTCTTCAAGACCTTAGTTCTAAAGGTATTATTCTCTCTTCCACTCCCCCATGCTTACCATTGCAGCCTGTGGTTGCAAATAAAAGCTAGGAAGAAAGGTTATTAGAACTCTGTTGAAGGCACTCCTTTTTTCATAATCTAGCGATAATTGTAGTATAGCACACCACAAAAGGTAATGAAAGCGAAGATAACAATGGACCTCACAATATATGGAAGAGGAAAAATGATGTTTCACATGATTTATTAGGGAAATAGACACTAGATGCTATAATTTGCAGTTATTTTTTTGAGAATTTCATACAAAAGTACTGTATTTACATTATTTTACCCTATACCCTCCTGCTCCACCTCCCCTTATGTTGCCCCACTCTCTCTGAAATTCATGACCTGTCATTTATTATTATTATTGTTACATATATATGCACATGTCAGCGTGGCCTGTTAATTCCATTTATTGTTTCTCACGTGTATATGTGCTGTGGGATAGTCTTTCTGTATGCTATGAATATGTGTTGCTACTATTGGTTAATAAAGAAGCTATTTTGGCCTATGAAAAGATGGGATAAGAGGCAGGCAAGAAATCCAAGAGAGATACAGGGAGAAGTGGACAGAGTCAGGGCAGATGCTAGCCTACTACCTAAGGAGCAACATTCCAGCAGACCAATAATGCCATGGCCAAATGGCAATACATAGATTAATAGATATGGGTTAATTTAAGATGAAAGAGTGAGCTAGCAAGAAGCCTGAGCTATAGACCAAATAGGTTGTAATTAATATTAAGCCTCTGACTGGTTTTTGGGTACCAGCAGGTGGGAAAGATTTATGTGGCTACATACATGTGTTTAGATCTGACCCTATTAGGGGACTTGTCCCTAGAGAAGGCTGAGGCTCCATCTCTGTATCCATTAACTGCCTGTAGCAATTGTGATTATACCCCATCCACCTACCAGTGCACATTGGCATGTCAATTGATGTCATTGTATTGATCTTGTTTAGGCAACTATATTGTTAAGAACTCACAAGAGTAGCTTCTCTGTCATACATAAAGGACACTATCTCATAGCAAATATCCTACTCCTCTGGATCTTACAATCTTTCCACTCATTCTGCACATTGTCCTCTGAGCCTTGGGTGTAGAGATTGTGTTATCCATGTATTAGGTGTTAGGACTAGGCACCCTAAGATCGTTTGTTCTCTACAATATTTTTAGGTGTAAATTTCTGTAATGTTTTCTATCTGATGCAAAAAGAAGTTTCGTTGATGAGGACTGTGAACTACCCTTATCTGTGGGTCTAATGATAAGTAGTTAGGAATAAGGCTGGTTTAGGAAACTGGAAATAATAGATTTGCCTCTAAGTTTCATGACCTTATCAGCCATGGATAGTTGGCTTGGTTTATAGTATTACGCATGATTTTGTTCTTATTAAGAAGGCTTTAAGTTCAATTAGATGGCTGTTAGTTACCTCGAAGATGTAAGTACAACTATTGCACACCCTTGGAGTTTTTTTGTTGTTTTGGTCATTGATTTGGTTTATGGGAATCATAGCTGGGTAGGACTATTGATTGACTTTCTCCCTTGGCAGCTTACATAGAACCTTAAGATACTACTATGAGAGCTAGACCTAAGGGAGGCAAATTCTGGGTCAGTTCCAGCTTGATTCCTCCAAGTTCTGTGTCCAAAGTATGTGACATCTTCAGCATTAGGTTCTTATGTTCAAGTTCTGGGAGGCAATCATAGGCAACAGTGATAACTTATATTGTTCTGTGAGTCATATATATATATATATATATATATATATTAGTGAAGTCATAGATATATTATATATGTGATATGATGTGTGTGTGTGTGTGTGAGTGTGTGTGTATGTGTGTGTGTGTGTGTGTGTGAAGACATACAATGACCAAGACAAGTAACATAAAATAAAGGAGTTCAATTGGGAGTGTGTTTACAGTTTCAGAGTTTAGTCCATGACCATCATGGAGGGGAGTATGGCAGGAGGCAGGCAAGCATGGAGCTGGAGCAATAGCTAAGACCTTACATCCTGAGACAACAACCATGAGGCAGAGAGAGAATTAAACTGGAAGGGTATATAGGCTTTGGAAACCTCAAAGCCTATTCCTAGTGACACACCTCTTCCAACAAGGCCATACCTCCTAATCCTTCACAAATAGTTCCACCAACTAGAGACCAAACATTCAAATATATGAACTATTGGGGTCTATTCTCATTCAAACTCTCTCTCTCTCTCTCTCTCTCTCTCTCTCTCTCTCTCTCTCTCTCTCCCTCCCTCCCTCCCTCTGTGTGTATGTGTGTGTTTTGCTCTGTCTCTGTCTCTCTCTGTGTGTACATATACTTACATATGTATGTATATTGAAGTAAAAATACAATAATGTTTCTCTATGTCTTTTTCAAATACCCTTAGTGTTATAGTTACCTCCCTTACCCCTCTCCATCTTCATTACCCACACTTCCATCAGAGCTCCCATTCATTTTCTCCTTTCTAGTATCTGTATCCTACTATCCACTCTGGAGCTCCTTTTTACTCAGTGCACCTCATGATCCCTTTTTACTTGCCTATTTTCTAATTTTCTAATTTTATTTAGACACGAGATTCACATAATAATTCCTAGTCTGACTCTCTTTCAGAAATCCTTACTCAATGTCTTAGGGTTAGGGTCAAACATTCCAATGAATAAACATTTATTTATTTATTTTTATTTCTACCTGTGGCCTGGATACTGATGTTGCCATAACTTATTCTTCATAAGGACCCAGGGACATTATATTAATCTGGAACAAGACAAACAGACCAGCTGCTTCCACTAACAATATCCAAAATTGTTTTTATACAATTTTATGCTAATTAAAATATGAAAGTAGTACTGAGGATACCTTTGTTCACTTCTGAGATCAAAACTAATGCAACATTAGAAATTACCATGAGTATTACCAGAGTGAAACTATAAAATTCTTCAGGGTTTCTACCATTTGATTTTATTTCTGGATATTTCTACAAGTTATTGCTCTGCCTGATTCAAAATTAGTAGATTAAACATTTATTGCTTAATGTGATTCTGAGAGTTGATCATGATGCTTGTCTGCTTCATTTGACACACAAGGGACTAGGGAAAGAAAGAGCACTGTCCAACACAGCCTTATTCACATGACTGGCGGTCGGTTCTGGCAGCCCACTGAGAGCTCAGCTGGGACTCTTGGCCATCATCAGCTTCTGTTCCTTCTCAGTTGCTCTTCTCCACATGGCTCCTTTGGCTTCCTTACAGCTTGGTGGTTAGATTCCCTGAAAGAAAATGTTCCAAAAGAAGACACAGCAACGTTCAAGCGCTTGTCACGCTTTTTACGTCATACTCTCTCTGTTCCACTAGCCAAAGCCAGATAGATACATAGACCAGGCCAGAATGAAGGTAAGAAGACATGCCACAAACCTAGGAATCTGGAGGGAGGATATGTTTAATCAAGGGCTTCCAAATAAAATTCCCCACTAGCTGTGTTTGGGTTTCCTCATCTAGAAAAAGGCAGAAAATCGCACTATATAAAATGGAATGATTTAAATATAAAATATTTAAGAAGTTTAGAGCAGTGTTCTTCACATAAATGATAAGTATTAGCTATTATTAATATTTCAATAATAATAGAGTTCTAAATAAAATAGAATACTTTGCTAGACTGTGTCAATATCATAAAATGGCAGTTAACATTTTTTTTTTTTTTTTTTGGTTTTTCGAGACAGGGTTTCTCTGTGTAGCTTTGCGCCTTTCCTGGAGCTCACTTGGTAGCCCAGGCTGGCCTCGAACTCACAGAGATCCGCCTGGCTCTGCCTCCCGAGTGCTGGGATTAAAGGCGTGCGCCACCAACGCCCGGCCATTTTTTTTTCTTTAAACCTGTGCCCTTGATACATACATTGTCATTGATATATTCTTCATAAGCACTCACGGTCATTATATTAATCGTGAAGGAGAAAAACAGGGTTTCCAAATACAAGACAAGCTTCTACCTTAATCTGCATTCTTCTGAAGCCCTTCTGATGTATTATTTCTATTAATGTTAATTTTGTCATAAAACTATCATACAGTATTCATCAGCACTCAGTTGATTATCCAGAAATACGCTGTCGGGGCAATGCTGTGGATTCAGCTAAAGCAATAGTTCCATGATAAATTGCTCTTCTAATCCACACACTTCAAGCTCCTCTACAATATACTCTGGGCCCCTACCCAGATGGTACCACCCATGTTCCTCCACTTGTTCTGCTTCTCCTTCCCCGACCCCCAGCCTGCTGCCACCTCTTTTCTTCCACCATAATTCTGTGGGGGTATTGTGTTCCCCAAAATATTGTGTATGCTAATAAACTTATCTGGGGTCAGAGAACAGGACAGCCACAATATGAAACAGAGGTTAGGCAGTGGTAGCATACGCCTTTAATCCTAGCATTCCAGAGACAGAAACCCCTCTGGATCTCTGTGAGTTCAAGGCCACATGGGAAGCAGCCAGGCGTGGTGACCCACACCTTTAATCCCAGAAAGCACGCCTTTAATCCCAGGGAGTGGTGGTAGAAAGCAGAAAGGTATATAAAGCGTGAGGACCAGAAACTAGAGGCATTTGCCCTGGAGAGGCATTTGGCCTGGAGAAGCATTTGGCCTGGTTAAGCATTCAGGCTTCTAGCAGCAGTTCAGCTGAGACCCATTCTGGATGAGGGCTCGGGGCATCCAGTCTGAGGAAACAAGACCAGCTGAGGAATTGGCCAGGTGAGGAAACTGTGGCTTATTCTGTCTCTCTGACCTTCCAGTGTTCACCCCAATACCTGGCTCAAGTTTGATTTTATTAATAAGAACTTTTAAGATTCATGCTACATAATTCCCCGATTTTCTCCTTAAAACTTGCTTTGCACCTCCAAACAAGATTCATTTTTGTCCTTTGTTACAGTCAGTCCCCCAGCCATATTAGTCTTATAACCATTGCTTTCTATTTCATGCATGTCAAGTGTTTAATTTGTATCATTATTTGATTCCATTATTCTTTGGTTCCTTTACTTCTTTATACATCTACATATACCTGTACCAGAATGTCCAGGGAAAATTTAATTCATTCCTATTTTGGAGAATCGTTCTATAGGAGAATTAAAGAATGTGTGTTAAGAAGTGTTAACTAACATTTATTGATAGGTTACTGTGCATTGTAGAATATTCTAAGTATATTTAATTATTAAAAGGAGAATAACAAAAACTCCAACATAAAAGTTCAACAAAACTTTATTTCTTGTTGAGCTGAATAGGAAAAATAACAGAAATGCTAAAGTATTTTTTAACAATAACTTTTGATTGATTATTGATATAATGGTTAGGGTGGTAATTTTGATGGTACAGAAAATAACCTACATCCGTATCTTTTGGAAAAGATAGAAATTCCATCATAATTTATGAACCTTTGAGAGGACACCCCTGGATTAAACTGCCAGGCAAATGCCACCATCTGTGTTATTTCGTTCCATTTGCCAATGCAGGCACAGCAGGTACTATTACATTAACCTTTTCCCTCATCAGCATCTTCTCAAATCTTTGGATTTTCAAAAGCTCTAAATCCAAAAGTACAAATTTAAAAATCGTTTTCTTCTGGAAAAAATTAGTTTTTACTAATTCATGTAAATTTTCATTATGACATTAAAGTATGGCTTATAGTCATCAAAGAAAAATGACAAAGAGATAGTATTTTGTTAACACTAACCAAGAGACTTTATGACTTAAATAAGGTAAAGCGGATTATTTTAACATAGCATAAGTTTTCACCTTCTTTCACATATAACATAATTCTAAATGCTGGTTTTTTTAATATCAGCATCATAAAAATTCTTCTTTAATTTTTCTTTCCTTTTGGGAGGGTAGTGGGGGTGGGGAGAATTCTACTTTGCTGTTTTCACCTGTCATCTTCATTGTTCACCTTATGGTGCAAAACATTCCTGAGACGATTTTAAAACCCACATCTGAAAACTTATTTTTGCAGACCTGTCTGTCTCTTTAGATGCTCTCTTTCCCAACACATTTTGGAAAGACCCCTCATAAACTCATTGGCCTGAATTAAGTCACATGCTCATTCTTGACCTAAATCAGATCATGATCTTATAAGCTAAAATGAAAAGAAACTCTATTCCTAAAACACTGGGAAGGTAGCAAGGTGAAAATTCTCCCAAAGGAAAATGATAGCAATATGTAGATGATTGATAGATAAAAGGCAGATAAATTGAGAAACATAAACCTACTCATTTCTAAAACATTGTGTGGACCTGAACTTTTAACTAGTCAGTCAAGCTTAGCAGTGAATTATCATATGGTATTCATGCATTCAAAATGAAGGTAAGTTGTGGAGATCATGTAAGCATAGAATATATTAAATATTGTAGAAAATACTGTGCCATTGGTACCCTGTCCATATTTCCCTAGCACTTAACATTTTTAAATATAGTGTTTCAATTTCAACTCCTAGTACTTGTTTCTCTTCACCTACAGCTTTCTCTGCTTGTTCTTGGGGCACAGCAGAAATGCACAGGGAACACTGCTCCTTTGATAACAGACTGGGTATGCAAATAACCTATTCTCCTTATTCACCATGTTTGATTACTCCAATATTTTCTGCCTGCATTATCTCCCAAATTTCCCAGGCATTAGTCACTTGTCCATAGTGATACCTCACTAAATAATGTGAAATATTTTAAAAGTCATGCTTTTATTGACCACATGTATGTCTGTGTACCACACCCTTCAATGCATGTGGAGACGAGAGGAAGGTGATGGATCCCCTGAAACTGGTGTTACAGAAGGCTGGTAGCCACCATGTGGGTGCTGGGAATTGAACCCAAGGCTTCTGTAAGAGCAGCACGAACTCTACCACTGAGCCCTCTCTCCAGTCTTAGACAAAATAACGTTTATTGACTCTCTTGCATATTTCCCTTCTCCACACTCTATTAATGTGTCCATGATAGTTTCCTTTTTACAAGTTCTTATAAGGTGACTATGGATATAAGTTTAAGCATAATTCTGTATTATCACTTTTCACTTTTATATCGTGTAAGGATGAAAGAATATTGATTCATTTTTCTTCCCTGAACTTATTTGTTTCTAATCACTTGCGTTCTGATTTCCCAAATGAAATGTGGCCACAACCATGGATGAAAATGTAATTCAAAATAAATACCCTATTTTATAAGGACTAAGGTTAAGATAAGAGCCTGACACTGAGATTATAAGCAAAATTAGATATGCCCATAGAGTAGGACATGATATGGGAAGGGAGAGATTAAGTTTCCTAGACAAGAGAGCAGTATAGTAAATGGATAAAAATGATCTTGTGCACAGAAATTAGACAACTTTTATTAGACAAGTAGTGCTCTGGAAATTTCATGGTAATTTTTTACTGAATTTAAATGAGGTATTTATTCAATATCATCTTTCTGTCAGAATAATTATAGGGCATTCACTTTGTTTAAAGGCAGCTCAAAAATCACAGGAGTCACAGAACTGACATAGTTATCAAGGCTGTTTTTCCTGACAATAGTAGAGGATTCTTTTCCATTTTAAAAATCCTTCAAATAGAGAAAATGTATCAGCATCAGTCTCAGATAGAAGTATATAATTTCAGAATCAGATAGAAAAACTCACCAGGAAAGAAAGTAACATTTCAGAAAATTCTTAGAATACCATGCATAAGACCTTGTGTAGGATTCCACTGACATTTTACAAAATCGAGTTTACATTCTAAAAAAATTAATTTAGTTTCAAAAATTGAGATCTTATGAATCATTTTAAAACTTATTTCTCATTTTTTCATCCACCATAAAATGTCAAAAATGGAAAGGATACAGAACTATTATTTATCACTTCTAATTTTCCAATTCCTTATTACTTTTCAGAAGTCAATTCCAAAGTGTTTTCATCATATCTATTTCATATGACAGTGCACTTTACCTCAATTTCTGTATTATAATTTATTCTTACCTCTTCAACAGTGCCTACCTCATCCTATCAAAATGTATCTCTTTTGCTATTTTTTCCACCCCTTCTTCATTTTATTGTTAGTCTCTTTAATTACTATTCCTTTTCCTGAAATTATTCTCTGCATCTTTTACTACCAATTATGTCCTTACTTGTTAACATTAACAGGGTAGGTAATTTCCCACTTACAATCTTATGTATGGTTTATATTTATTATGCACTTTAATAAGTAGTTCAAATCAATTATATATATATA
>CABHPR010141871.1:0-12509 GCA_902168415.1 Peromyscus melanophrys
TGTGTGTGAGGTATAGGTGTACATGTGTGTGAGGTATAGGTGTACATGTGTGTGAGGTATAGATGTACATGTGTGCCCATGCCTGTAGAAGCCAGAGGTCTGATATCTTCCTCAGTCACTCCCACCTTATTTTTTGAGATTTAATCTCTCACCGGACCTGGAGCTCACTACATCAGCTGGATTGACTGGCTAGCAATCTCCAGGGACCCTCCTGAGTCTGGGGTTACTGATGGGCACTGCCATACCTAGCTTCTGCCTGAGTGCTAGGGATGAAACTTGGGTCTCCATGCCTTAGCCGCGGCAAGCGTGATATTGACTGAACCATCCCCAGCCCTGTATCTCTCTGACTCTTGCTAAGACCAGTATTCCATTGATTAGGTCACAGTGACCTTGTCATCCACTATAGCCCTGATGCCTTGCACATACCTGGACACAGCAGGCACTTAATAAATAAGAGCTGAGTGAACCCTGAGCATCGATGTGTTCATGGTAGGACTGAAATTTGTTCCCAAGACTGCTGGCTCCCCATTCCAGGGCACTGCCAACTTGCCCTGAGCTGTGTAAGCCACGTGTCTTCCTTTTGGATCTCTGAGCCAAGTATTGGAAGCAGGCAATTGGATAGGACACATCTCTACATGCAGAGCTGAGGGTGGGGAAGGAGGGACAGAGTTCCCTCCCTTGGGAGAAAAAATCGTCCTCAGAGATGGTTGTTTGCTGTGCCCTAGTGTATCTCCAGTCGGTGGAGTAAGGCAGCCTGCAGAGGACATACTTCCTGGCCAAGGTATATAAAGCACACAGATACACACATTGGTGTCTGTGTGTGTTGCTCATATGTGTAGAGTTGTGTTTTTCTGCCCACAGCTGATGCTCACCTGAACCAGTCAAAGAGAGGGGGAAGAAATCTCTGCCTTGTCCTTGAAATTTTCCATTGCTTTGTGACCAGGAGGTGGTCCCATGTGGCCGTTGGGACTTGGCAAGCCTTTGGCTGGGCATCTTAGTATCCGTTGATGGGTGTCTGTGGGGCAATTTCCTCTTGATGTTACTAAACCACCAGAGGGGCCCATGTGGCCCTTGGAGGCTCCTGTGTTTTCTTCCCATGGAGTCTGAAGTCCAAATTGATACCAACTTTGGATTTGTGTTTAGTTTGGTGGTGGGAACCCTGCGTCCTTGTTCCAAGCCTGAAGGATGGTTTTTCTCTAACCAAGAAGAAACTTTTCCCAGGAGGTAGTAAGGATGCCGCCGCCACTGATGCTACTTCTGCCGTCTGTGTTAGGTGGGACAGGCAGCTGGGGGGGGGGGGGGGGGGGAGGAACCAGGGAGTCAGCCGGGAGGGAACAGCACAGCTCCAGGAAGCAGGCAGACACGGGGTTCACTGGTGTGTGGTCATACGGATTGACAGCAGTCCTGAACCCCCAGAAACAAGCTGCCCAGTTGGTGTCCAATCTCAGAAAATTAAAAGCAAGATGTACCAAATCAAGCTTTGGAAAACCGAGATACGTTTTCATTTACTGGTGTTTTTTTTTTTTTAAAGATTTTTGTTTGTTTTTTATTATGTGTATATGTGTGTGCCAGTGTGTGTTTGTGAGCTTCCGGATGTGGGTACTGGGAGCTGAACTTCGGTCCTCTTCTAAGAGCCGTGTGTGTTTTTTTACTGCTGAGCCGTCTCTCTGGCTCCTTAACCTGAATCTTAATGATCAGGGCACAGTGCTCTGAAATTCTTAGAAAGAGCTGCAGAAGCCAACAGGAGTCCTTCCTAAGCAGTCCCTGGGAGAGGTCTTTGGTTATGCGAGTAAGTGAGGGGTATGGTGATGGAGACAGACTGCCTAGGCAGAGCGAGGATGTCCTTGCCTGTAGAGGGAACCTCCTCTTCATCAGGGGGGTGATACAGTTGTCTTCCCTCAAGATCATGACAGATGCTCCTGCTCCCCTCCCCCATCCCGAGAGCCCCCCCATCCAGAGAGCCGTCCCCCCATCCCATCCAGAGAGCCCTCCCATTTCACTGTTACCTACAGTTCAGGAGATAAGGCAGCCTCGCTTGCTTCCTCCCTGTAAGAGCTTTCGCCTTCCAAGTCCGTCTTCTAATGGCAGACTGCCGTCTGAGCCATTCTCTCTGAAGAGACCAAAGGAACAGGTGATGTTTCCCTGGGCCTGGTCCCACAGACTGTACCTCACCCCAGTCCCTCAGGGACAGTCTCTCCTCTGTGTAAGGACTGTCTTAGCCCGAATTCTGTTACAACTGGATACTAGGGTTAGGGGTACCTTATAAAGAATAACAGTTTATTCTACTTGTTCTGGGGGAGGGAGGGGGGATTGCGCCGGGTTGTAACGTCCTTGATGAAATGGAGCAAGCGAGACAGAGTCAGCACACTTTGATCCCAGAGCTACTTCGTTGATGAGCTAATCTGTGCATGAGAGCAGACGGTTTCTGATGGCCCAGCCTCCTCCCAGAGGTCCAGCCCTGCCCCTTACCACATGGTGAGGATGTTTGGAGGGATGGACTTTACTTCTGGAAATGGACTTGTCTGGAGCAGTTGCTTTTTTTCATTGTTGTGACCAAACACCTGAGAAGCTGTAAGGGAGGGAGGGCTCTTCCCCGGCTTACAGGGTTTCTATTGCTTGACAAAGCACCATGGCCAGCATTAACTTGGGGAGGAGAGGGTTGATTTTATCTTAGGGATCTTACGGTTTTAGTCCATCATCCAGGGAAGTCATGGCAGGAGTTGATGCAGAGGCCATAGAGGAACACTGCTTGCTGGCTTGCTCCTCGTGGCTTGCTCAGCCTGCCTTTTTCCTCCCTCCCTCCCTCCCTCTCTCTCCCTCCCTTCCTTCCCACCCCGCCCCAAGATAGGGTTTTTCTGTGTAGCCTTGGCTCTCCTGGAACTCACATTGTAGCCAGGCTGGCCTTGAACTCACAGAGACCTGCCTGGCTCTGCCTCCCGAGTGCTGGGATTAAAGGTGCCCCCTTTTTTAACAGCTGCAGAACCACAGCCCAGGGATGGCACCATCCACAGTGAGCTGGGCCCTCCCACATCCATCATCAATCAAGAAAATGCCTCACAGGCCAATCTTACAGAAGCATTTTCTGAGTTGAAGTTACCTCTTCCAAAGTGACTCTAACTTGTGTCAGATTGACATAAAACCATCCCGCACACAGGCTGAGAAGACACAGGCCGACATGGTCCTGGTGCTGCCAGTTTCCTTCCTTGTCTCCTTTTATCCCCTCCCCCAAATTCAGTGCAGCTCTTCTGCTCTGGAGTGTCCTCCTGGACCCACCCAAAGATGTGCCTCGACAAAGCTCAGAGCGTTTCTTGTCTAATCAAGCTGGCAGAATCAACTATCTCATTCTCTTTCCCAACTTTTGTTGGGGCTCAGAGGAAGTGGCAGAGGCTGAATGCTGGGGGCCTGGTGAGGACTGCTTAACTCCTCTTTATAAATGCAAGCCTGATTTGCATTCCGTCAGCCTACCCCCTCCACCCGTCAGTCCCGGGAGTGGTGGTTTGTTGAAGTGTTGGGAGCTGAACCTAGGCCCGCCTGTGTGCCAGGTGAGGGCTCCACCACTGAGCCATGTTCTAGCCCTCTTGCGTGTTGTGCTGAACTCCGTTTTTTGTGTTACATGAGCATTATGCGGGATGGATTCCCACTCTTGGGTGTGTACACAATGACATTTGATGGATGTTGATCAATGGACCAGGGTCCTTCCGGTTATCACTACCTTCTTGCCTCCATTGCAGTAGGAGGGAAAACTCATTTCCATTTGATAGGCCATCTCAATCCACATCTTATCGATTTCTCCTGAGGTTGGCTATTTCCTGTGTGTTGGCACCAGCTGTATTTCGTGTTTGGTGAATAGCCCATAACTAATTTTTCATGCATATTTATCATTGCCTTAGTGATTTTTTTAAACCTTCTTTATGTATTAAAGACATGAACATGCACCTAGAAAATAAATTTCATTTTATGGGCATTTAATTTTACTTGGGCCTTGCTGTTTGTTTACACACAGGATTGATAGGTTTTTAACAGTTGAACTTAGCCGTTTGGTGCCTCTGCGCTTACTCCCGGGTGCACCTGAACTTCTGACTTGCACCTGAACACCTCCTTGCAGACGTGCCTGGGGCTGAGCTCCAGGTAGTGGTCCTCAGTTCCTTTGGAAGACAGTCTACGCATCTTCCCAGGGCTGCTTAGCCACAGCTGGAGGCTGGGTCTTGGAGAGACAATCCCTACCTGCATCTCCACAGTTTGACCTGGGTGCCACTAGACAGACTGTATGACCTGCTGCACACTGGAATGATGGAGAGGAAGAGGCTAAAGGTCATGGAGGTGTGGACATGAGGCGGGTGATGATGCCCGGCTCAGTAAGCCCCTCTTTCCACTAATGCGGGGCCTCCTCAGGAAGTGTCTAGGACCACAGGAACCAAGGCAGTTGTCAGGAGGAGAGGCCAACCTGCCCTCGCCACATCTGTGCACTCTGACTGAGCCCAAGAGGGAGCAAAGATGGGCAAGTGGGACCATGCTTCTATAGCCCACGTGACTTGGTTCAGCTCTGACTTTCTGTGGTCACAGCCCCATGACGTGGGTCAGTGTTATTCTATCAACTGCCCCATCCCCCCCCCACACACTTAACAGAGTGACTTCCCAGTGAGCACTGCCTGAGGAGGGTGGACGCTGGCAAACTGCTCTCATTGTCGCTTACTGAGTGGAGGCTGGGGGATTCCAGGATCGGGGCCACTTGGTGCCTTGTTCACTCAGCCAGTTCCCCATGGCTTGGAAGGTGTAAGCAGTTTTTAAGATGTGTTGACAGCCCTGGGGAGGCGCTTAGTGGTAGGCAGCTGGCCCGGCATGTGTGAGCCCTAATTTCTGTCCCCGGCCCTCAGAGTGATGATGATGTATAAGCAGTGCCACAGGAGTCTGGAGTGTGCCTGTGTTTGCGTGCTGTGTGGGGTGAATATGTGTGTGCCTGCGTGTGAAAGCCAGGAGACAATATCACATGTCCTTCCTCAGGGTTTGCCATCTCTTTTTTAAGGCGACATCTCTCACTGGCTCGGAACTCACTTAGTGGAGTAGTGCCTGTTTCTGACTCCCTAGCGTTGGGATTACAGGCAAGTGCCACCTGCCTGGAACTCACTGTGTAGACCAGGTTAGCCTTGAACGCAGAGATCCACCTGCCTCTGCATTCTGAGTGCTGGGATTAGAGGCATGGGCCACCCACTATGCCAGGTCTTATTCTCGTGGGTTGGTCAGAGCTCAGGTTGTTGGGTGGTTGAGACTGGCTAAGCCGTCTCCCCAGCCTACCACAGGGATTCTGTTGTTACTTTTCAGCAAGGCAGGCCCTCTGACCAAACCCTGTGAACAGCCCTTAAAAACAGCCCAGGGCCGGGCGGTGGTGGCGCATGCCTTTAATCCCAGCACTCGGGAGGCAGAGCCAGGTGGATCTCTGTGAGTTCGAGGCCAGCCTGGGCTACCAAGTGAGTTCCAGGAAAGGCGCAAAGCTACGCAGAGAAACCCTGTCTCAAAAAACAAAACAAAACAAAACAAAACAAAACAAAACAAAACAAAAAAAAAAAAAAAAAAAAAAAAAAAAACAGCCCAGGACAAGCCTGCTGTACAGATGGATAGCCCGCATTTGCTCGTAAAAATTAGGGGTGACAATTGGACATAAATACCAGACTGGTAGCCGCTGGTGGTGCACGCCTTTAATCCCAGTACTCAGGAGGCAGAGCCAAGTAGATCTCTGAGAGTTCGAGGCCAGCCTGGTCTACGGAGTGAGCTCCAGGACAGGCACCAAAACTACACAGAGAAACCCTGTCTTGAAAAACCAAAAAACAAAACAAAACAAAAAAAAAACCCCAAACTGGTAACCACAAAGGTGTGTTCCCTTCTGGCCTGCGAGCACACTACATGCATGCCCGTCTGTCTGTAAGCTGTTGGGTCTGTGATGCCTCCACCTGCTCTTCCCTTCCCCAGCCCTTTGGGCTGCCTCTTTTTTCTTCACTTGGGTCTTCTCCGTTGCACCCCTAGAAAGGCCTTCCCCATTGGCCATTGTGGCTCATGTTCTCCTACCCCATGAGCTTCACAAGAGTGTTACAAGTTCAGGAATAACAATAGCAACTGTAGCTAAAATTACAGAAGGCCAGGTTCATGCCAGGCAGTGCTGTGAAGCTTGGCATGTGTGGATACATTTGGTCCTGGTATTAACTCCTTGAGAGGAATATTGTTTTGGTTTCTTTAGATAATATTTTAAATTTTAAATAGTAATGTTTTGTTTGCTCTCTTTAAATAATATTTCTATTTTATGTGTGTGAGTATTTCGCTTGCATGTAAGCCTGTGCCCCACATGAATGCCTGGTGCTCTCAGAGATGCGAAGAGGGTACCAGATTCCCTGGAACTGGAGTTCTGAATGTTTGTGAGCTGCCACGTGGGTGTCTGGAATTGACCCAAGTCCTCTGCAAGAGCACCAAGTGCTCTTAACTGCCAAGCCACCTCTCCAGCCTGGAGACGAACTCTGCTGATGCTCAGAGTGAAACCGGGTCCCGAGTGAGGTTAATATGCTTGCTCATTCTGTCCATGCCGTAAGCTTGATTGAGTGTTCACGGATGAGGCTTCATTATAGGATGTGGGGTACAGAAATGAGTGAATGATGGTTCCTTGCATTTAGTCACGAGAAGACCATCTCTAAGACGAGGGTGGGCCAGTCACTCTCTCCTGAGATCTTGGATTTGTTGCTTACACAGGTATCTGAGTGTTACTTTTCCCATCAGTGAAAGGTAATAAAAGCACCTGCTCCTTCACCTAAATCACTCATGACATGCACAGGGCACCCAGATGTGGGGTACTACTGAGAACCCTCCCTCTGGGAACCAGGTGATCGCAATTATATTCCCTCTTCTTACCTGGAGGAAGGAAAGAGAATTAGCCACCACTTTCGATCCCAGTTGTACTAAGTCTCTCCGAATCTGTCCCCTCCCTTGCTTACCAGGCATCTCATAGCATCATGGGACTCTAAAATGTATCATAGATTTTTGCTAGAATAATTTTTCCCACTGTGTGTGTACACACGCTGTGTTGGAGCCAGAGTCTTGCTGTGTAGCCCAGGCTGACCTCAGTCTTGAGATAGTCCAGAGTTCTGGAACTACAGGCATATGCCACCACACCCATCTTCTGGCTAGAATCTCTAAGTGGTTTTGTTTGCCCCATGCATTCAAGAGATGCTGTGCAGTTATACCCAGCCAATGGAATTGCAGTATTCAAGACAGGAGCCACTTCTGATGGGAAGTGACCAGTGACTGTGGTCTTCACAAAAGTGTCGTTCCCACCTGCTCTGCGCTTCCCCAGCCCCAGGCCGTGCCCCACTGCTGCCTCCTGAGACCACCTTCCCCATCTGCTATTCAACTTTGCTCCGCAAGCGGACAATCTGGAAACCCCTGGTCTATAACTGTCTTCACCCCTCGATGGAGACTGTGTGATTCGGCTTCCAGCCTGGCTGTTTAATCCAGCAGCTGTTATCTGGGAGCCGATGCACAGTTCTGTTTTGTTTTCTGTCATTTTTTCCTCAAGAGTATTCGCTACAAACACACCAGTGTGTGGCGTGAGACAGTCCCCACGGAAGCAGGATCGCCTCACGTCCTCTTCCTGAGATGGGCTTCCAGTCCTCTCAAATCTTACCTAAGAGGAAGTGTTCGCCTCTGGTTCGGGCCCGCCCCACCCGCACCCCCTTTTCTGTCGCTCATAGTTTGTTTCCCGGGTCTCATTTGTTGCTCGGTCTGTTAGAACCAAATATGCCCTCCCAGGTTGGGGGATCTTGCCGAGTGATAGGGCAGCTCTGCTGCCGGCTCCTACTTTCCAAGACAGACGCCGTCAAAGCTGCTTGCTCGGGGAAGCATCCGGCCTGCCGGTCCCACTGAGTCTGTGGTTTTGTTCAGTCCGTCTGCCTGGCTCCCACCCTGCTGCAGGCCAGTGTAATGTTATTTTTGAAGTTTTCATCGCATGTATTCATTGCACATGGTTCTGTGTGACAAGCACGTTTTCATCCAAGTCTGAATTGTATTCTGTGCATAATCTCCCCCCATCCTCTCTATCGTCTCCTCTCTCCCCACACCCCTGGGTCCCTTTGTTCCTCTGGACAGTTGCTTCTACTTTTATGCCATGCATCTGTACGTGGTTTTTATGTCTCAGTTATCTAGGAACCACATAGGATCGAAAATACAGGATGTTTGTCTTTCTGACACTGAATTTGCTTTCTGTGATTGTCTCCAGTTGTGTTCCTGCAAATGACGCAATTTTATTATGTTATATGACTGAATAAAACCATTGTTCACACACACACACACACACACACACACACACACACACACACCCCTTTTTGAGATTTCTGTGTGTCTGTGTCAGGGTATGTGCATGTGAGTGCAGTTGCTCACAGAGGCCAGAAGAGGGCACCGGCTCCCCTGGAGCTGGAGTCACTGCCGTTGTGAGGTTCCTGATGTCTTGAACTGAACTCAGGTTGCCCGCAGGAGCAGCGCAGAGCTCTTAACCGCAGAGCCATCTCTCCAGCCCCATAGACAACATTTTCTTTATTCATTCCTCTGTTGGTGGGCACCTGCTTAGTTCCATAATTTAGCTACTGTGAATAGTTCTGCACTGAACACTGATAGAAGCACTCGCTTTTGGGTACCATCTATGGGTCTGATCTTGGGCTACAACATAATGAGTGAGTCACCATCCTTGAATGCAGAGGACTGACTAGTAGCAGGACACGTGAGTTCAGTGAAATGTCCCAGATCTGCTAACTGGGACCTCTTTGTCCCACCACAGTGGAGGGCAGGTTGTGGCCAGGAAAAACTTCACACAGGAGAGGACCTGGCTTAAAGATGAATTAGGGGCTGGCCACGTCCCATCCATTCTCCTTCTTCCCCTCTCTCATTCAGACACCAGGCTCCTGCCTCAACCTCCCCTTCTCTCTGAGTTGCCAGCCCACCCTACGCCATCAATCCCCTGCGGCCCCAGACATGTCACTTGGTCATATCGCCTTGACAACATCCTGACCCAAAGGACCCTCCACTGCGCTCTCTCATGCTGGCAATGACACCCTTTCCAACTCCCACCAGGTCTCACAGGCTGCCTTCGCCCGCCTAATTCTGCTGTCTTCTGGGGCCAGCATGACTGGCCTCCTCGAGGTTTTCCTCTTGGGCTTGGGGGCATTCGATTGCACATTGACGTTTGATTGGCGTTTGATTGCGCCCTGTTGGGGGTCTGCCTCTCCTCCCCCTTGTCAAAAGGATTCTCATCTTGCTCCATCTCCTCAGGAGACAGTGCTGGCCTGTGGCAGTCACCATCTATATTAACTGATCAAAGTTAGGGAGCAGGCATTGGGGTGGGGTGTAGCTGGAGTTTTCTCTCCGGGTCGCGCCAAGTCCCAGCAGTCCCTTAGCCCAATTATAAAATAAACATACAGACTCTTACATTATTTAAACTGCTTGACCATTAGCTCAGGCCTATCATTGTCTAGCTCTTACTCTTATATTTAGTCCATTTCTATTAATCTATACTTTGCCACGTGGCTTATTGGTACCTTACATCTTGCTTGTCCTGACGGCGGCTGCAGTCTCCCCCTCTGTCTTCCTCTTCCCTCAGTTCTCCTCTCTGTTAGTCCCGCCTCTACTTCCTGTCTGGCTACTGGCCAATCAGTGTTTTATTTATTGACCAATCAGAGCAACACATTTGCCATACAGAACATCCCATAGCAGTGGGGCACACATGTAATCTCGTCACACAGCTGGTGGAGGCAGGAGGGTGAGAAGCCCAAGGCTAGCTTCAACTGTATGGCTAGTTCAGGGCCAGCCTGTGCTACACGGGCTCCATTCTGAAGGACGGAGAGAACATGGTGACTAGTGACTGGTACCTCCTTTAGAGGCCTTCAGTACTGGTGCTGCCTTACGCCCTGGGGCAGATCTGTGTTGGTCAGTCTGTGTTCAGATGGACAGTAGACTCCGGAGGGTCCTGGAGCGTGGGAAGCGCTGGTGCATCCTCATTTATACCTCACTGCCTGGTGGAGCCCGAGGGCTGAGGGCTGAGGGCTGAGGGCTGAGGAGTGAGGCCTGAGGGCTGAGGGCTGAGGAGTGAGGCCTGAGGACTGAGACCTGAGGGGTGAGGGATGAGGGATGAGGCCTGAGGCCTGAGGGGTGAGGAGTGAGGGGTGAGGCCTGAGGGGTGAGAAGGGTGAGGCACCTCAGTGCAGCTGGGTCTGGCCAGTAGGGGGCGCAAGTAGCAGCTAGAGGAACAGGAAGAAGGAACAGCTGGAGTGTGGGCTCTGCTTTACAGCCCCTGGCAGTGAATGGCTGTCCCACAGCTCAGTCCCTGCCCCTGGGTGCTCCCCTGGCCTCCAGGCCTGGGGTTCAGGGGCTTCCCGCGCCCAAGTCTGTGGGGGCCGCATGGTGTGCTGCTCATTGCTGGCCCGTTCGTTTACAAATCCTTCAGGTGCTTTCTGTGGTTTACTGCTTCATTTTTGGGGAACACCGTGTCTTTGGGGTGTGGGGGTCAGGAGTTCATAAACATTCCTTTTCTTTGAGGTTCAGCCCCCCGCTTGGGGCCGTCACTTCTGCCTCCCAGCCGTCCCTGTCACTCACCTCCACGTTTGCAGTAATACACGTTCATTTCCTCATACTCTAGAAATTATCGGCGGCTTTCTGTCTTGATAGATGACAGCGCCGCTCACTCACATCCCCTCTGCCGCCCTCCCTCACAGCCCCACGTCAGCGCATCCTTATTTATAGCGCCTCCATCATTTCCTTTCTGAGGAAGAGTCTTGCTGTTGCTCTTCTTTCTCCAGCATCTCTTGAGTCCATGTTTGGTAAGAGATGACAATGCCAACCCCATACCTCAGCTGCTTTCCATGCTCCACGTGTGTGTGTGTGTGTGTGTGTGTGTGCACGTGTGTGTGTGTATATATGCATGTGTGTGTGCATTTGTGTGTATGTATATGTGTGTTTCTGTGTGTATGTATGTATGGTATAGATATGTATTTGTGTATATGTATATGTGCATGTGTGTATATATGTGTATGTATGCATATGTAATGTATGCACATGTGTGTGTGTATTTATGTATTAGAGACAGTGTCTTGCCATGTAGCCCTGGCTGCCTGGAATTTGCCATGTAGACCATGCTGGTCTCAAAGTCACAGAGATTTGCCTCTCTCCTGAGATTACAGGTGTGCGCCACAACTCCAGGCTTGTCTACTGATCTGTTAAGGTCTGTGACTAACACTGAAGGGAAGAAAATTGTCAGACTGTCATTCTGTTGCTGTTGATACCACCATGACCACAGCAACTCAGGGGAGGGAAGGGTTTATTTAGCTTGTCCTCAGGGCACAGGTCATTGAGGGAGGGACTTGCAGGCTGGTCTGCCTACTGTTCCATACAGAGTTAGCTGTGGCCCAAACACTCAGCTTCACAGCCACAGACGCCCAGAAGAACCAGAGGCTTCCTACAGCAGAGCTGCTGGCTGGCTGGCAGGCGGGCTCAGCTAGCTTTCTTATTTTGTCCAAAGCCGCCTGCATACGCCCCCCAGCGAGGCCCACTACATCAGCTGACAGCCTACCATAGACATGGCCGCAGGCCCATCTGATCGGGACAGTCCTTCTCTGGAGATTCTCAGGTGACTTCCAGGCTGTGTCAAGTTGATAGTTAAAGCCAACTAGGACAGGGGAGAGGTAATAGCCAAATTATAGCAGCATGCTAGGCGTGGTGACTCACACCTGAAGTCCCAGGCAGGAGGATCACCGTGAGTTTGAGACCAACATGGATACATAGTGAGTTCCAGGCTACAGAGTGAGAAAACAACAAACCCTACACAATCAAGTGTGGTAGCTGTGGTAGCGCATCCCTGTGATCTTGGCACTCAGGAGGAAGAAGCAGGAAGGTCAGAAGTTCAAGACTACCCTGGGCTCAGTAGGTTTGAGCCAGCCTGGGCTATGTGAAACCTCGTCTTTAATCCCAGCACTTGGGAAGCAAAGGTTATCTGATCTCTGAGTTAAGGCCATAGCATTGAAAGTCGTGGGGACAGAGGAAATCTTCTCCCCAAGGGACAGGATTGTGAATGGCTTTGCTTCTTTTTATTTTGAATTCATTTTCTTTTTTTTTTTTTTTCAACAAGCAGGTTGTATAGGTGGGGAAGAGTAGCTTATCTTTTAAACTATTGAAGAGGGAGTGGGGCATTTTTTAAATGAGTCGTTGATTGGGGAAGGCCAAGCCTGTTGTGAGTAGTACCACCCTGCATCGATGGTCCTGGGTTTTATAAGAAAACAGACTGAGGCCCAGAGTGTTGGCACACGACTTTAATACCAGCATTTAGGAGGCAGAGGCAGGTGGGTCTCTATGAGTTCAACGCCAGCCTGCTCTACAGAGAGAGTTCCAGGACAGCCATGACACAGACACACAGACACAGACAGACGGACATACAGACAGACACACACACACACACACACACACACACACACACACACACACACACACAC
>CABHPR010141871.1:12519-28769 GCA_902168415.1 Peromyscus melanophrys
CACACACACACACACACACACACACACACACACACACACACACACACGGGGTGAGAAAAAGAAAGAAGAGAAAGGCTGATGGAGCCATGGGGACAAGCCAGTAGGCAGCACTCCCCCGTGGCCGTTGCCTCAGCTCCCACCCTGTTTTATTTCCTGCCCTGACTTCTCAGCGGACTGTGATTCAGGATGTGTTAGCCAGATAAATGTTTTTCAAGAAACTGAGGTATTTCATCAAGGTGGCAGTGACCCTGACCAAGACACTGACCCTCTCTCAAATTAGCAAAGCTGTGTGAACAGCGGCCATGCAAGGACACTAGCCTGTGCCCACATGGGGATCTTTTCACTCACCTTAGATCCAGTTTCCTGCTGGAGGTGGGACCAACCTCTCCAGGTTAATAACAGAGATCTAAAGTGACTCCAGTTCCAGGGTCCCATGCCCTCTCCTGATCACCAATGGCACCAGGCATACGTGTGGTACACATACATGCATGTAGGTAAAACATTCATACATATAAAACAAGGTAAATAAATCTAAAAGAGTAAAAACAAATCAGATTAAGGTGAGGAGCCGAGGATGCCGCTCAGTCAGGAGAGGGCTTACCTAGCCTGCAGGAAGACGTAGTTTCCCTAGTACCACTCACTCTGGAGGTGGAGGCAGGAGGATCAGAAGTTCAAGGCCAACCTTGGCTACTCAGCATGATGAAGCCAGCCTGGGCTACAGGAGACACTGGCTCAACCAAATAAACAGGTAATGATAGGCTAAGGATGAGTGACGTGCTAGAGGTCAATTCCATGTCAGCCTTTTATCACCCAGCCCTTCCCCTAGACCTGTGGACTTAGCTGGCTTGTAGCCCTGCTGGGGCAACTGACCTGTAGACCCCCCCACTTGCCTCCCCCCATCCTCCTCACCCTCAACCCCCCACCCTCCAGCCACTGCAGTGGATCAGAAGACACCCCATCCTGTAGTGATCACTGTAAAGCCGAGTGTTATTATTTAGGCTTCTATTAGTTCCTCATTTGCATACTCCAGGCTCTCTCTCTCTCTCTCTCTTAAATAGGGTTTCTCTGTGTAACAACCCTGGCTGTTCTGGAACTCGCTCTGTAGCCCGGGCTGGCCTCAAACTCACAGAGGTCCACCTGCCTCTGCTTCCCGAGTGCTGGGATAAAAGGCGTGCGACACCACCCTCCCTCTGGCTTTTAAGAGCTGTTTGTGATCTTTTTTTTTTTTTTTTTTTTAGATTTATTTTGTGTATATGAGGTTTTTGCCTGCACGTGTGTCTGTGTACCACATGCATGCTCGGTGCCTGAGGAAGCGGAGAGCCTCCATGTGGGTGCTGGGACTTGATTCTGGGTCCTTTGCAAGAACAGCAAGAGCTCTTAACCACTGAGCCAACTTTCCAGCCCCATCAGGTTCTTATCCTCATTTGCATACTCCAGGCTCTTGGCTCCTCATTTGCATACTCCAGGTGCTGGGATTTGTGGTACTCTTCCCTTGACACCCACCTAAGTCCCTGTTCAGCCTGGGCTGTTTTTCTCTGATGGTTTCATTCTGGGTGTGTTTGTTTTTGTTAATCTTGGATGTGTGTGTGTGTGTGTGTGTGTGTGTGTGTGTGTGTGTGTGTAAGATGACACCCTTACTCTGTCATTCCTCGAGAGCTGTCTACCATGTTTTTAAGATAAGGTCTCTCTTTGGCCTGGACTTGCCAAGTAGGCCGGGCTGGCTGAGCAGTGAAGCCCCAGAGACCTGCCTGTCTTTGTCTCTCATTTCTGGTGGTACAAGCACTGGCAGCTTACTTATTTGACCCACCCTTCCTTCCTTCCATCCTTCCTTCCTTCCTTCCTTCCTTTCTTTTTTTTTTTTTTTTTTTTTTTTTTCTCGAATGGCTTCTGGGCTTCCAACTCAAGGCAAGCAGCTCACTGACTGAGCAGTTTCCTCAGCCCTGATGGCTTCATTCTTGAGGTCCGAGCTTTCTCTACACTGGTCTCAGCCATCGACAGACCTGTGGTGTTGCCCAGCCCTCCGCCATCTTTACTGGCATCGGTCTGCCTGCACACGGCCTCCTTGGACCACACTGTGCTGACCTCCCCAGTGTCTACGCCAGTGCCTTCCTTTAGCTCCAGGTCCGGTTAGAGAGACCGCATCGCAGCTTCCTGGCTCTGCTCTTGCTTCTGTGTCCCGAGAGCCTAGGACCTTCCCCTTCATCTCCACCCTCACTATCCCCACCTTCAAGACCGAGCATTGAGATTTCTCAGCCTCGGTTCTGTTGACATCCTGGACCTGATAATTCTGTAGGGAAGGACTGACTTGTTCAGTATAGTGTGTTTGATACCATCCCTGGCTACCCAATGCCAGTCAGAGTTCCAGGGCTGGAGAAATGGCCGAGCGGTTAAGAACCATGATTGGTGCTCTTCCAGAGGACCCAGATTTGGTTTCCAGCATCATATTGTGTCTCCCGATCACTCCAGCTCCTAGGGACCTCTTCTGTGTGACACTCACACGCAAACACACATACAGATATACAATTTAAAATGTGTTTTAAAAAAATATCTCCAGACATGGCCAGATGTCTTCCAGAGGTTAAAATTACTCCAGGTGAAGAATTAATGCCTTATAAGATGGAGTCCCCTATGCCACTGTTTCCCTGACCCGTCCCACTCTCCACTCTCAGGGCCATCCCTGCTCAGGGCTACCGCGTCCCCTGTGCCCACTGCTTTGAGCATTCTCTCCTCAGAGCTCCCCATGCTGCTCAGTTTGATCATGGCTGAACCAGCCTCCTTACCACCCAGACATCCTGTTTGTTTTAGTTTTATACGTTTTATTTTCCACACATTTTGTGTGTGTGTGTGTGTGTGTGTGTGTGTGTGTGTGTGACTGTGTGTGTGTGTGTGTGTGTGACTGTGTGTGCATGCACACTGGCATGTGGATGTGTGTAGCGGAAGTCAGAGAATACTTCCAGGAAGTGGTTCTCCTCTTCCACTGTGTGGGTCCCGAGATCACACTCAGGTTCCCAAGCTTGGCAGCAGGTGCCTTTCCCCACTGAGCCATCTCATCACCCTCTAACCCCCATCCCTGTTTTTAAAACAATCCTCCAAGTGTCTCTGGTTCACTTCCTGCTCCTTCCCCTTGCTCTCCCTGGTCCAGCCACCATCCTTCTCGCTGAAGTCACAGCAGGCATATGGCCCTGCTCCCCCTCTGTCTCTGTGGGCCCTGTGACCCTAATTAGACCAAGCATGAATCAGAATAATCTATGATAAACACTCTGTCTTTTCCGAACACTTACATATTTTGGCTTTGACGTCATTCCCTAAAAGACGCAGCCAACATAAACGGCCATTTGCAGAGTGTTCACATCTTACTGGGCATCCTAAGTCCTCTGGAGATGACTTAAAGTAGATACAGAATTGTGTGCAGGTTACATGCAAACACATCTGGGACTTAATCCTGGTACCCAAGTGGGATCCTGAAACCAGCCTCCCATGATACCCTAGGAAGAAAACATATTTTTAAATTATTTCATTTTTATCTGTTAAAATGGAATTTCCAGGGCTGGCAAGACAGCTCAGCAGGTAAAGGCGCTTGCCACCAAACCAGAGCCCCCCCATCTGCCCACAACTGGAAAAAGTCTGGCTCTCCCTGGTTGTCCTCTGACTTCCAGACATTAACTGTGGCACACGTGCCCAGACACACCAGAGAACACACACGTGCTCCAGCACACACCCACACACAATAAATAAATACAATTTAAATTTTTTATTTGGGGAGGGTTGGGTTTTTGTTGATTTGTTTGCTTTGCTTTGGGACAGAGTCTGTTGTGTAGCCCTGACTGCCCTGGGACTTTCTATGTAAAACAATCTGGCCTTGAACTCACAGAGATCCACCTGCCTCTGCCTCTCAAGTGCTAGGACTGTTTTTAAACCGTGAGATTTTACTTGAGTTGTCCTTTTGGTAACTTAATGACACAGTTGTTCTGCATGAAGAACTCTGTAGGTGACAGAGTGACATCACAACGTCAAGTAGTTGAACACACCAATAAGAAAGAACAACATGCTTCCAACGGTGTTTGCAAAGATGATCGCAAAGCTGTTCCCGGCATCATGTTCGCTCCGAGTTCCTTTGACCGGCCATAGCTGCAGTTCTGACTTTAATTGTAATTTGTATTTGCCATTTGTAATTTGGTTGACATTTTAATTTCCTATTATGTACACGTGCTTTCTAAAAGTAGTTTTTAGTTCATATTTAATTAGCATAAGAGGCCAGGCCCACCACTATGGCGGTGCCCCAGGAAGGGCTGTGTTTAGTGAGTGTTGAATCAAAGCTTTGTGTTCCCCACCCCAGGAGCTTCCCATTTTTCCCTCCTCACTCCAGCCTCACCCCTTCCCTTTGCCTCTTGCATTCTTCCTTACCTCAACTCCCCATCACCACCCCTGTGGCCCGTGCAGACCAGGAAAGCAGAGCCCAGGAGGCCCCGAGCATTCCCAGGCTCCTCAGAGGCCACAGCAGATGGCTTCTGCCTGGCTTCCGCCACATAGTCACAGAGGCAGAGGTCTCACCCAGTGCTCAGTGGAGGCTTGTGAGGTTTCCAGAAGTTCTGTCCTAGGGCAGGTAGCCCAGGAGAGGACACACCTGAGCCTGAGCCCGTGTGCCCCAGCAGGGATAGCCAGGAATAGGAGACAGGGAGAAGAGGGGGGAGCGCAGAGTAGACCCTCCGTGTGTGTGTGTGTGTGTGTGTGTGTGTGTGTGTGTGTGTGTGTGTACACCAAGAGGAGTGGGGGGGGCAAGAGAGAGGGGAGGGGAAGAAGCAGAAAGGGAAGAGTGGAGGAGGGGCAGGATGTAAGGAGGAGGGGGAGTAAGAGGGGGAAGAGTGAAGAGAAAGGACAAGAGAGGGGGTAAGAAGAGATAGGAGTTAGAAGAAGAGAGAATGCAAGGAGACAGAGCGAGTGAGCGAGCGCGCACACACAAGAGAGCAGCGTGCTCAGGAGTGAGCTGTTGCCTGTCACTTGGAGACACCTGATGGGAACATTCTTCCCTCCTCTGCTTCCTGCTCTGCCTCTTTGTTCTTTGTGTCGTGAATCTTGTGAACGTGTGAATAGAGGAGCCTCATCCTGCAGTTATTTTTACAAGGTCCCTTCTCTGCCCCGGATGACTCAGAGTGGAGATCTGCTCTGGAAGATGTACCTTGAGAAGCACCAGTGAGGTGCTGGGCCCTGGGGGATCTGGAGGGCAGGAGTGGGGAGGGGGGGGGGGACCAGCCCCTGACCTGCTCTTTTTTGTTTTAGAGCTGTGTCCACTGGAGGGAGGTGAGGCAGACACTTCCCCACTTCCTGTCCTGTCTGCCAGCACTTCCCCTCAGCATCTTTCTCCTTTAGCAAAGCCTGCCATGCCTGCTTGCCAGTCAGGAGAGAAGCAGACATGGCCCCAGGGTCAGCACGACAAGCCGTGGGTAGACAGGAGAGGCCTGCAGGCCCAAAGGTCTGGTGGCCCTGGTTGAAAGGCAAGAAAACTATTTGGACGGGTGTTTAGTCAAGAGTATTAATGGCGCCCACGCCTGTCCCCGTTAGCCATGCTTCTTCCACGGACCACAACTGACACACCTAATGTAGTTGAAGAGCTACATTAGGGCAAGACACGCCCCAGCCGTGGGGGAAGATGCGTTACCTGGGTGTGTAGAGGATGGAAAACCATATGCTCATGGGCTGTGGTGGGTTCCATGTTCCACAAGGTTCAGATTCCCAGACTTTCCAGACCTGGACCAGAAGTCATCATCACACTCAGCGTGACTGACCTCTGATCTGATCCATCATGTCCACTCTGAGAGTGCGGAGTTGGGGTTTTTCCTGGGGTGGGGGGGCGGAGTGGAGGTGGTGTCCGTGTGTGTTCATGCACACACGTCTGGAAACCAGAGGTCAGCCCCTCCTTGTTTTTCGGTCACTGTCTCTCGCTGGCCTGGGGCTTGGGGCTTGCCCATGGCTGGACTGATTAGTCAGCCAGTCCTGGCAGCCAACTGATTGCTCCTTCCTCCTGCAGTGTGCCCCCTCCCCCAGCTGAGGATCTAAACCCAGGTTCCCACGCCTGTGTGGCAGGCACTTCACCCACGGAGCAGTCTCCCCTGGCCTTGGCGGTTCTATCTTTCCAGGGAGAATGCTGAGGCTCAGGGGTAGGGCTGGTGAGTGAAGGCATTTGCCTCCAAACCTGGCAACCTCGGATGGAGCCCACAAAGTTCTCTATCTCCACATGTGTAATACGCAAAGGGCCACACACTTACACACAAAACAAGCTTGATGTCACTTTAAAAAGGTTTTTAAGACTTGGATTCTTCCCTGAATCTGCTGTGTCCCCAGATCCCAGAAACTGGTGGTAAAGACACTCCCTCGCTGTTCCTGAACAGTCTCCAGCTAACCCTGCAGGCACAGCAGCCGGCCACCATTTTGGGAGAACCAGCCTTCTCCCAACACCCAGCCATCTGTGGGAGAAGGATAATGGGGTGTCCCACAGTGTGGCTCTTTCAGGCAGCCTTGGGGAGAGTGGCAGTTGGACTGAGAAGTTTGCTCAGCAGTCAAGAGCTGCTTGTTTGGTGTTGGTTTGTTTGTTTGGTTAGTTGGTTGGTTGGTTGGTTTGGTTGTTGTTGTTGTTTTCAAGTCAGGGTTTCTCTGTGTAGCCCCAGCTGTCCTGGAACTCACTCTGTAAACCAGGCTGGCCTTGAACTCAGAGATCTACCTGCCTCTGCCTCCCAGGTGCTGGGGTCAGAGGTGTACACTACCATGCCCAGCTTCACAAACTGCCCTTCCAGAGGACCTGAGTTCAGTTCCCAGTACCAACATGGCAGTTCGTGGGGGGTCTGATACCCTTTTCTGGCCTCTATGGACAACTGCACACATGTAACACTCACTCACACAAACAAGCACACATACAAAAATAGTAAAACATAAGTCTTTTAAAAAAATAAGTGCCTGTTTGCTTAGCTGGTAACTTCAGGTTTCTGAATGTGAAGGAAGGGTGCACTTTGGATCCCGCCTCCTGTTTCCGGGTTTGGTGACATTTTCTTGTTTCATCTGGGGCAGGTGTCTGACACTCGGCCCTGCTGACATTTTATGTGAGGTAATTTGCTGTTGTGGGGTTGGTCTGAGCATTTCCGGTGCTCCACATCATTCCTGGCCCTAACCATAGATGTTAGCAGACACCCCATCTGTGACATCAGGAAGATCTCCAGGTTGCCACTGCAGGTGTCCCGGGCTACATACACGCTTCCCACCACGAGGTATCCAGCACAAGACTGATGGTGTCACGTTAGAGCTGCCTTCGGGAGTTCTGTCCATAGAACGGGGGTATTTCCCAGTGAGCTAGGGCAGCTGACCTCTCTGAACCTTAGTCTCCTCGCTTATAAAATTTGGGCCAGCAAGATGGTTCAGCAGGTGGGTTCTTGCCAACCCGCCTGGCAATCTGAGTTCAGCCCCTGGGCTCACATGGTAGAAGGAGAAAACCCAACTCCCACAAATTGTCTCTGACCTCCACACGCATGCTGTGACACACAAAATAAATAAAATAAAGTGGAGCAGACTCGTGCCTTGCACTGTTATTCTAAAGCAGGCTCTGGAAACATCCGTTCTGTGCAGCTCAGTCGGGTTGCCACAACCTCCTGTGGCTGTTGTGTGTCTTTAGTGGCTGAGGCAACTAAAGAACTGAGTTTTTCTTCGGTTTAGTGGGGTGTTTTTTTTAAAATGTATTTTGGGTTTTTTCCCCTTAGAAATCAAAGAGTTCTTTTTTTAGGCTTCATGGACCAAGGCTATATCCTAGTTCTCCACATCTGAAAGGCATACTTGAAGATTCTCAGTTCTGTACATTTTTATTTAATAAAGATACTATAGAAAAGGAATCACTGTGTCTTCTCAAGGAAGAAAAAAATCAGTTCTCCACAACAGCCTGTGTGTGTGCACATGCCTGCGTGTGTGTGTGTGTGTGTGTGTGTGTGTGTGTGTGTGTGTGTGTGTGTGTTAAATGTCCATGATCACATGTAATGAGTCTTTTCATGTCCTGCCAGCCAGCTCCCAAATAATGACAGGGAGACTTCTTATTAATTATGAAAGCTCGGCCTACAGCTTAGGCTTGTTCCTAACTAGCTCTTGTAACTTGAATTGACCATTTCTATTAATCCGCAACAGTCACAGAAAGGTCTGGCTTCTCTTCGTTACAGACTCGAACTGCCGACTCTGCGACTGTGGGCTTCTGTTCCCTGAAGGCGCTCAGTGGAAATCCTCCCCACCTTGGGTTCCTACTTCTACTGTTTAGACAGGTTCCACAGTCTCAGTTCCTGTCATGTGACCAAACATGGCCATGGCACACTGTTCAAATGCTTCCTCCAGAGTCTCTCCCATGGCAATTGAGCATCAGCCGTATGATTCCAATGTCCTTACCTCCCACTGACTGGCGGACAGTTGGCCTTACTGCCTTCTGTTCCTCCTTCAGGTTGTAATCTCTGACACCCTCCTCTTCTCCACGACTGCAGACTCCAGCCTTGTTTTGTTTTTAATTATACATGTGTGTGTGCCTGTGTGGGTCTGTGCATGTGAGTACAGGTGCCTGGGGAGACCAGAAGGGGGCGTGAGATCCCCTGGGACAGGAGCCCCTCCTGGTGGATGTGAGCTTCCAGCCCAGATGTTGGGAGCCTAAGTTGGGTCCAGTGCAAGAGCAGTACATACTCTCAACCACCGAGCCATCCCTCTAGCCCCCATTTTAGTGATTTTTAATTGAAATCGCTGTTGTGGTCCTTGGGAAAGCCTGTGGTTCTCTCATATTCCAGCTCACCCAGGAATTATGTGGGAACAGCAGAGTCAGAGCAGTCCAGGGGTGAGGACTGATCTCCTGAAGCCTGGAGCTCCTGTCCGAGGACACACTTTGAGTAAGACAGGCAGAGTCCCTTCGTGTGAACAGAGGAGCTTGTTCACCTTTAGGCTGAGTAGAACCTCACCTGAAGTGTTTCTAACTTCAGATTTTGGGATATCTGCCTGTATTAGTGAGATTTCTAGGGGAACCGAGTGTATACATAAATACTCAGCTGTTTCTTATGTATGTTACACATATGAGTTAAAGGTAACTTTATGTAATGTTTTAATACATTTTTACTTAATTTACTGGTATTATACATGTATGTCTGTGTGCACACATGCCACCGTGTGCATGTGGAGGTCACAGGATAAGGGAGATTTTTCTTCCCCTTCTTTCTTGGATTCTGAGGATTGCTCTCAACTCATCAGGGTTGGGTGGCCAGCACCTACTGAACCATCTCACTGGCCCATAACATGACATAGTTTTTAAAGATTATGTTCATGAAAGATGTGACAGTTCAGGAACTTTCTTCCATGCTTGCCTGTTTCTTTTGTTTTTTCAGACCGGATCTTGCTCTAGCCCAGGCTGGTCTTGAACTCATAGAGAGCCTCCTGCCTCAGCTTTCCAAATGCTGGGATTACAGGTGAGAGTGTAGAATTTGCTCCCTGTGGTGATTCAGGTTTTGGAACATTTCAGATCAGGGATGTGGCACTGATACACCCTGGAAATGACATTTCTGCCCCCGGAAGAGTCCGTTAAAGCACACCAGTGTCAGGCAGTGGGAAATGTGTCTGTGACGTCAAATGTATTTATTGTTAACGTAGCCTCTCTGAGCCTGAGTCTCCTCATCTATGAAACAACAGAGGCTTTCCCTGCTCCACAATGCGATTCTGAGTTAGAAAGCACCACAGCCAGTGCCTGGCCTACACTCAGCACTCAACAAATAAATAGCCATACTTACGCTTCAGAAGAAAAGGAATCATGTACACAAATCTGCGCCCACCTTCTAGGCTGTGATTGAAGACCACTCATCCCACAGTTACTCAGCATGCTCTTTAAGAATCCAGTCCCCTATAAAAAGATTTTAAAAAATAAATAAATTTAAAAAAAAAAGAATCCAGTCCCCAGAGCTGACCAGCCAGATGCTCATCGTGAGCCCCAAGCCTCGTGCATTTTTCCGAACTTCATGTAACATCAAATTAGTCGTTGGTCCTATTAAAGAATACCAGCCAGGGGCTGAGGGCGTGGCTTAGTTGGTAGAGTGCTTGCCTAGCATGCGTGAGGCCCCGGGTTCAGTCCCCAGCACCACATACACCAGGTTATGATGGTGCACACCTGCATTTCCAGCATTTGGAAAGTGGACACCAAAAGAATGATCGAAAGTTCAAGTTTATCCTTGGCTACGTAGTCAGTCAGGGGCCAGCCAGGGCTACATGAGACACTGTCTCCAAAAAGAAAATACAAACTAGTGGCGTTCGGTGTGTTTGCACGCTGTGCACACTCACCCCAGTCCAAGGTGCTACCGTGAGTCCCAGGGGAAACTGCCAGTTAAGCAACCACTGTCCACCCCACCCAGCCCCAGCCGACACGGAGCTGCCCCCCCCCCCCCCCCCCCCGACTCCCTGGTTCTGGGTGCTTCTTGTATTTGATTTATTCCTTGATATGTTATACTCCAGGGTCACCATGTTTTAGCATTTATTGGAACTTAATTATTTTATGAGCAAATAATATTCCGTCCTGAGCAGCAGCCACATTTGCTCATCCCTCCACTCGCTGGGCGTTTGGCCCAGTTCTGGCTCTTTGGCCCTTGTGACTGATGACGACTCAAGAAGAAGTTTGCCCTTCGGTTCTTTCTCACTCTGTGCCTGGGAGTAGAACTCTCCCACCTTCCTACACCCGTGTGGTGAGGATCGTTGAGTAGGAACAAATGCCCACTCTTGGCTTGTTTGAGAAGGCCAGACCAGGGCCCACCCGTGCGGGGCTCCCCCAGCCCAAGGCCCTGCAGCCAGTTTCTGCAAAGTGCCTCTAGGGACCTGGCTACCCAGGGCTGGCCTGGAGGGCCCGTCCCAGTATGAAGTAGTTTTTAACTATCTGTTAACTTATCTGTTTTTGTTAAAAGAAGGAGGAGAAGAGAAAAGAAAAGGAAAGGAGAAAGAAAGAAAAGGGGGAAAAAAGAAATGAATTTAGACATTTTGCTGTCCAGGATAGCTGGAGACATTTTAGTGAAAAGTTTGAGGGTTGGTTTGTTTGTTTGTTTGTTTTCTGAGACAGGTATCTCTACATAGCCCCGTCCTGGAACTCTCTCTATAGACCAGGCTATCCTCAAAACTCAGAAATCCTCCTGCCTCTGCCTCCCGAGTGCTGGGATGAACGGCGTGCACCGCCACACCTGCTAAGGTAGGCTTTTGCCGCAGGTGCTTCCATTTGTTTCACGAGCGCACCAGGCCGCTCTTGCGGCTCTGAGGATGAGGGGTGGACCAGGGTGAGGAGACAGGAGTCGCCAGATGAGGAACAGCTGGAGAAAGGAATCGTAGTCCTCTTAACAGCGGGAGTGTCTCTTTCTTCCAGAATCACTTCAGAACTCATCTCTAGGGTGGGGTGCAGCATTTCTTGTGTGTGTGTGAGTGTGTATGTGTGTGTGTCTGTCTGTCTGTCTGTCTGTCTGTGTGTATTGGGCATGCCATGGCACCTGTGTGGAGGTCAGAGGACAACTACTTTCAGGAGTCAGTCCCTCTACCTCAATGTCGGTCCCAGAGATCAAATTTAGGTCATTGGGCTTATTTGGTAAATACTTTACCCTCTTAGCATCTCACTGGCCTCAACACTTCGATGGTCTATTATATGAACACCCAGAGGGAGCAGGGCCCTGGGGGAGGTTACTTCAGGCTTGCTCTAAGGCATAAGAAGGGCCTCTTCCTTCAGGTTTTAGTCTCAGGGTTGGCCCCACACACACTTCAGGCAGCTGGCTGGCTCTCAACATTCTGCTTACTTATTCATTCATTTGTGACAGTGTCTCTCACGTAGCGCAGACCGACTGGAACTCTCCATGTAGCTGAGGATGACTTTGAACTTCTGGCCCGTCTGCCTCCACCTCCCACGTGCTGGGATGAGACCTGGTTTATGTGGTACTAGGGGTGGTACCCAGGGCTTTGTGCATGCCAGGCAAGCGCTCTATTGACCGACCTCCGCCCTCAGCCCTCAGCACTCTGGTCCAGTAGGTTTGTGGTGGAACCCAGGCATCTGGGTTCTGAAGCCACCTGGCTGCTTTGGATGGGCAGCCAGGACCGAGAACTGCTGTGGTGAACAGACCACTCGACACAGTGATGGGGAAAACAGATGAAGGCCGTGATGCAGCGCTTACAGACTGGATGGGGTGCCCGACTCCTTACTCAGTTAATTGACGGCAACTGTGTTAATTTTCTGGAGGATTTGAGATGAGCCACTGAAGCTCTAACTTGGGCTATCAGTAGACATCCATCAAGGGAAGCTGGGGAAAGACGTCCTGGGCAGTGAGCTGGCATGTGCGAAGGCCCAGGGATAGGGAAGGAGCTTGGAGTGGCCAGGGACTCAAAAGACAAAGTGGTCAGAGCTGTGAATAAGGAGGGCGGAGGACAGGGCCTGACCTCCCTCCACTGGAGGAGTCAGTGTTTGAGCTGCTTCAGTGTTGATGTGGAAGGCCCAAGCGCCTGCGTTCTGGAGTGATCGCAGGCATGATGGCTGAATGAAGTGGCCTGCCTATATCTCATGATGGTCTTGGGTGAGGGGGTCCTCACCTCCAGTGCATGAAAAGCATCCTTTTCTCAGCCTCTGTGGGGTGGGCAGGGCATCTGAAGAAAGAGAGAACAGTTTGGAGAAAGGCTAAGAGTTTCTCCATGTCTAATTCGCTTCTGGACCTTTCTTGAAAATTCTGTTTTGGGGGTCGGTGAGGTGGTTCAGTGGATAAAGGCTCTTGCTGCCGGGCCTGATGACCTAAGATCCGTCCCCAGGTCCACCTGGCGAAAGGAGAGAACTGACTCCCCCACACACACACACACACAGGTTGCCCTCTGACCTCCACACCCCCTTCTATACAGACACACCGCAGTAAGTAAGTGATGTAAGAAAATGCAGTCAGTCTCCTTCCGCCATCCCCACTGAGGGGAGTGCATGTGATATAGATGTGGCTATAACATCCCAATAGAGGCCACTGAAGGAAGGACGTTTCCTTGGGACTCCAGTTCAGGGATGCAGGCGTCATGGTAGCAGGTGGAGCGTCTGATCACATTGCATCCACAGTTAAGGAGCAGACAGCGCTCAGCCGGCTCCTTCCTTTTTTTTTTTGTAGTCTCAGGCCCCAGCCCGTGGGTGATGCTGCTTCCACTCAGGGAGTCTCTCACCCCAGGTAACTTAACCTAGACAACTCCTTTGTAGACCAGAGGCTCTGTGCCCTGGGTGAGTCCAGATCCCATCACAGAGAACCCGGAGTCTGATTTCTCACTGAGTTGATGGCGTGGTACTGCTTCTGGGATGTTCTCTGGAACCTACTGCATCCCTCCTCCGTGCTTTTTTATTTTCTCCCCACCTTCCCCCTTTTCCATCTTTGCCAGTTTCTAGCTCACTGTGGGTGGCTGGCAAGGAGGGAATTCTCTGCACTTCATTTGGTCCAGCTTCCCATGTGGGAAGTCCAGTGGGCTATATCCTGTGTGCCTCTCTCCGTGGCAGACCCCACCCCTTTCGGTCCTTCCGTTTCAGCTGCCATCAGGCTGAAGGGAGCAGCCCTTTACTTAGACTTCCGGGCGCCAATTTCAAAGTGTTCATCTCTGTATGTGTTCCCCTCGGGACAGTCCTGGGGCAGGCAAGGTGACTCCACTGAGAGCACTTGTCACATGTCTGACAGCCTGAGCTCAGTCCCCAGGACACACATCCTGGAAGCAGGGAACCAGCTCCCAAAAGTTGTCTTCTCACCTCCGCAGAAGCGCGCCGTCACACACACACACACACACACACACACACACACACACGCACACACGCACACACGCACACACACATGCACACCGTCAGTGCAATAAAACCCTTTTTAACCTTCGTCTTCATTCTTCCTGATTCGAAAAGCTGTGTGGTGTGAGAGGCCACATGTGCCGCCTTCGTTGTGCGGTATGGAAACGGAGGTTCAGGCGGAGGACGAGATGTCCGGTGGATCTGGCTTTGCTGGTGGCCCGTTGTTGGCCATGGGTCCTTGGGAAGACATGCTTCTTTCCAGAGAGTTTCCTGGATGGTCACACATGGGAAGCGGCTCAGTCCGGTTTCTGTCCCATGAGGAGGAGATCGGCAGTGGGGCCGAGAGGAAGGGCTGAGTGTCTGGACTCGGCCATTCGGTGTGGACTTGGGCAAATCACCAGGTGTTGGCTTCCATGTTCGTGTCCTAGTGACCTCAGTGGTGATTCAGGGGTGTGTACGATTGTGGGTGTGAGAGTGTGTGGAGGCCGCAGGACAGTCTCAAGTGTCTCCTCCTCAGGTGAGGTACCACCCATGTTGTGTTGGTTGCTGTATTTTTTATCTGTTTGCTTTGAGACTGGGCCTCTCACTGTCCGATTAGGCTAGACTGGCTGACCAGTGAGCCCCAGGGACCCTCCTGCCTTCGCCTCCCCATCACTGGTGACAGGCACACGCCACACCGCACCATTCCCTGGGGGTCTGGGGATTAGCTTGGGTCCTCTCGCTCACACAGCAGAGCTTTATTGACTGAGACATCTCTCCATTGCTCCTGTAAGGTGGAAGTCCAGTCACCACGCCTGCCTCCCAGACCCCTAATCATTAGTGATAGGTTTGGGGCTAGACCTAGTGCCTAGGTCCCCCCAGCCCTGAGGCCCTGGGTGGAGTCCCCAAGTGACAACGGTATCACTCTGGGATCCAGTACGGTAGCTGTGAATCCTTGAAGACCGACCAAGAACCCATGAGTCATTCACAGAGACTGACCTCCAGCCTTGCACAGCTGTCCAAGGCCTGGCTGGGCAATCTTTGTGGATTCCTCTGGATTTTCACATCGAAGGAGGATCATGGCTGTCCCCACAGTAATGGCTGCCCCATCGCCAGGGCCTGTTGGGAGCAGCGAGCGTGCTCAGTGTAGACCTGATTCATGGGACCCTTGTGGGTGGGACATCCTGTCTCTCTCTAGGAGAGGAACAAGGCTGTGTGGCCAGTGAGGGGCGGGGCCAGACTGGAGTCAGGTCTTCTTAGCCTCAGCCCTCATGGGCTGTACATGAGTCGGGGTGCTCCTCCTTACAGACACATGGGGGTCCTGCAGCCCCAAGTTTTTGCTTTCCTGAGTTCTGAGCCTAGGGCCTGTGAACTCAAGGTGATTACCACCGAGCTACACCCCCAGGCCAGCAGTAAGCTTAATAACGGACACCTCCTGAAACCTCGGCCTGTACACCCATGCCCTTCTTACGTCAGCGCTGCCCAACTGATTTTACCATTGGCCAAATTGAAGCTCACCAAGACGCAGTGGTGTGGAAAGAACAGCCCTAGCTCACCCAGGACGTCTCATACACTGGGAGGAGGGCAAAGGGGCCCCTATTTTGAATACTCTGTGCCCGCTTAGAAAGAGGGAGGAGTTAGCAGAGATGCATAAATAGTTCCTGATTTCGTCCAGGTAGCCTGGTGGAACTAATTAAAAACAAACAAACAACGAAAATCGCACAGCTTGAGTGCCTGCCTTGACTGACACGGAGACTCGAGCCTGGGGACTAAGCCAGGAACCGGCTTACGGCTTAAGTCCTTCCCGCCACAGGACCTTTGCACAGGCCGACCGCTGTGCCGCACTGCAGCACCGTTCCTCTGCATCCTTTCTTCTTTGCTTCACGGGCTCGTGTTCCTGGGGAAAGCGCTGCCAGCCCTTCCTTGTGCTGGTCTAGTTAGGTCACCCTCGTCACCATTGTTTCTGATTCCTGAATCGTTGACACCAGACTGTAAGCTCCCTGGAGTCAGGGCAGAGTGGTTTCATGTGACTCAGGTGTTTGCTGCCCGGCTCTGTTACTGCCCATCAGTCACTAGTACTGCTGCATGAGTGAGCGGATGCTTGAGTGGACTGCGTTAATTTAATTTCCCTGCCCTTAATTCCGGCCACTCATTTCAGTAAGAAAGGGCAATTGTAATTATCTGGTCTTGGACATTTTTATAAATTGGGGGAAGAGCTGTTGTTCTGTATGTGGGGTGTGTGTGTGTGTGTGTGTGTGTGTGTGTGTGTGTGTGTTGTTCTGCATGTGGGATGTGTGTGTGTGTTGTTCTATATGTGGGATGTGTGTGTGTGTGTGTGTGTGTGTGTGTTGTTCTGTATGTGGGATGTGTGTGTATTGTTCTGTATGTGGAATGTGTGTGTGTGTGTTGTTCTGTATGTGGGATGTGTGTGTGTGTGTGTGTTGTTCTGTATGTGGGATGTGTGTGTGTATTG
>CABHPR010141872.1:0-23056 GCA_902168415.1 Peromyscus melanophrys
TTTTTTTTTTTTTTTTGCAGGGCACTAGAATTAAGAGATTTCTTTGAATCTCAGAAGAGACTTTCAACTTTGGGTTTTTTAAAGTGATGACAATGAAAGGCTATGAGGACTTTTGAAGTTGGGTGAAATTTAATTTGCATTATGATGCAGGTGGGAGGCCACGGAAGCCAGGGAATATTTTGTTAAGTACGTTCTTCCCAGACTCAGATGTTTTAAGACTTGGTCACCTGTTGGTGGCACTGTTTGGGTAGGCTTGAGAGGTGTGGCCTTGCTAGAGGAAGTATGTCACTGGAAGTAGGCTTTGAGGTTTAAAATTCTGTGCTATCCCCAGTTTTCTATCTCTTTTATTGACTTATAGTTTAATATGTGAGCTTTTAGATTCCTGCTCTTTCCACATGCCTTTACTCTGCCATTATGGACTTTTAACACTCTGTTATCAGAGCCCAAATAAATTCTCTTTTTTCTAAGTGGCCTTTTATCATAGCAACAGGAAAGTAGCTAATACATATATTAGTTATCTCATTCCCAGAGAATCCAGACCGCTCAGTAAACTATGCACAAATGAGCAAATATCACCACTTTTTAAATGTACTTAGAAGAGTTCTCAGCAAAGTAATAAAAAACTTCAAGATTTTGGATCTAACTATATTAAGACCAATTACACTGTCACCAAGAAACATCTCAGATGCGTCTCCTTTGGCTTATTCCCTGGAGTTCCCACCAAATGATGGCACTGCCAAAAGCTGGGGTGACATGGGCTCACTCTTCGTCTCTCTCAGGGCTGAGTGTGCTCCATCTACCTGCATCTTGACTGGGCAACATTCCTGGGTCAGTCCCAAATTGGACTGTCAGTAGTCAGCCGACATGTACTTAGGAAATTCTTTCTTGCCTCTCTCCTTGTTGCATGTTGCAATCTTCTTACTCAAGAAGATTTATAATGGTGCATACACGTCTTCTTCTATAATGTAGCACACCCCAGATTAGTTAAACTGACAGAAGTCTGGGTGTTAATAAGTTAACAATAAAATTATTATTGTAAAATACCAATCCCAAGAAACTCACTGACTTATGAAGGTCTATGAAAATTCTCTTACATGTAGAAAAACAAATTCTGATGTGTGGTAAAATACAGACACAAATGTTAAAATGTCTACTGTGATAACAACTTGCTCTGACCAGACAGGAGGAAATTGACTTCCTGCCAGCTGTGACCTTCATCCAAGTTTCTAGGCCCCTGCAAAGTCAATCTTGTCCATCCCTCCAATACAGAGAACTGCAAAAAGACATGCTTCTGATTATTCTATACTAAATAGTAAATATTTGTTTTCAAAAATTCTGATTTGGCCAAGTGGCAAAGGCTAATTGCTATAAGTATCCCTTCTCTGTCTTTTTTTACGGGACATGTTCATGCGAAAAACATAGAGGTACATAGTGGTTTTCTTTCAAACTAGAAAGAATGGTAATTTCCAGAGATTCTAGCAGGCTATGTTTATGTTATACCTTCCTCTTTTCTCACCCAGTCCTTGTAAAACAGTTTATATTCAGTCATAGAACTTATACCCGATCACATATTTTTAATTTGTCTTCTTCAACTTAAGACTTTAAAATGTAAGAATGATTTTTCTTTTCCTATGTGTTCACTAATAAGATTTTTTTTAATAAAATTAATATAACAAAAACTTACCAATAGAACATCAGTCACTTTTTCTGGGGCCTTATTCATATACACAAAACCAGTAATCAAATATTATGATGAAAATATAGGTCAGAAAATACAGGTTGGACACCATGACGTGAAATAAAAAAGAAATATGAAGCCAAAGGTACAAGGTTAACTACCCTGGGGAGGAAAGCAGTTCTCAGACACAAACAGCTTGCATGATTGTTTGCTCTGAGATGGCAGAGGCTCCCTGACAGAGATGTGAGGAAGAGCTACACGTGGCTAGTATTATTAATTACACACGAATCTCACCATGGGGCAACTGAGATAAGGCTAGGAAGTAGAGGGAATTAGGATTTAGTTAGGCCTTCCACGTGTCACAGCCAGGAAGCAATGTCCACCCTACCACTGACAGGGTTCTGAATTGATACCTTCTCTGTTGAGGTGTAGAGGCTGGCTGGAGTTCCACTGAGGACGTGTTATTTTATTTCCCTGTTCTCATTAAGAAACAGCTTATCCTTGTCATCTTGGCCTCAAGATGCCAGATCACATACAAAATTGCTTAAAGCAATGTGTAATCTTGATAAATGTTTCTAAATTAAAGTAGATGTGAGACTAAGCCTTGGTTTTATTTTTAATAGGATTTTTTTTTGAAAAACTGCTTAAATTTGTGTGGAAATGTGTCCCAGAATACCTATCTGTCCATAGAATATAAGGATAATAATCTAACTGTCTTGATTATTTAAAAGAATCTTGTCCTGAATAGACTTGGAAATATCAGCCAACTTTTCTGAGAGCAGGTTAGCAGGTCTCACAATATTTCTGCCCTTGTATCTGTAAAAACAGACCTTCAGTGTTAAGAGGGGCTCAATAAGGAAAATAAAACTAGTGAAAACTGTTTTTACGAACAGAATGTTTACATCCTTTCATTATTTACATGTTAAACTTCTGATCCCCAAGACCATGGCACTAGGGAGTGGAGACTGTGGGGAAGGCATTGGACCTATAGGATGGAGCCCTTTAATATGGGAATAGTTCTCTGATGAGAGAGACTCTAGAGAGTTCTCTCATTCTCCCATCATCCCTGAGCCAGGGGACTTGGAGTTGGGCCTCCAGTTTCCAGAACTGTGGGAAATACATACTCTCATTTTATGATTTAGCACATACAACCTTTAGCAAGGCACTTCCTGTTGCTCTTGTGGTTTGTTCTGTATGGAGCATGCCTGATTTCTTTTGATTCTTATCTCTAGGTAACGAATATAACACAGATACCGAGCCCCAACTCATACTTAATGGGACCACACATCTTCTGGAAAATACTTCATATCTTAAAGACTGTGTACAAGGGTTAATAAAACATCCCACAGACTGGATGCATGAAGAAATTTTTCTGAGATTTTTGTTGCTCTACTAATCAGATCTGTATATATTTAACATTTATCCCCATCAACAGAATTTAAGCTTCTTCAATATGACGCCCAATGTTTTCATATTATAGAATTATCACAAAATAGGGGCAGAATATACCTTAAAGGCAAAGAGTGGGGGGATTGGGACAAATTCACTAAAATTTTGCTATGGAAGAATAAGTAACAGAGATCATTGAGGTGTGATGTGATTCCTGTCCCCTGGGGATCACATACCTCTTGTTAGTGTGACCATTATTTGTGACTGCCTTCCAGTCCACAGGACAACGGTGGTGATGGTAACATAATGCGTGTGTCCAGCTACACCAGTTCACACAGGAGACCAACACCACCTCCTGTCGTCTATCTTCATTCCTGTGGGAACCCGTCAGGCATGTTGGGGTTCAGTGTTGTGAGCCCAATTTGACCAGGGACAGAGCACAAGCAGTAGAACTCGAGTGACCCTCTGAAATCCAGAGGCAGTAAGAAACCCCCAGTTCTACAATATTATTCTAGAGCTAAATTATTCCAAACGAGCTGATTCCTCTTTGAGCAAGTACAAACTGGCCGCCTCCAAGATTGTGAGGCCCGAAACTAAGAGCAAAAACAAGCCATGTCTCAATCCTTATGGAAGAAATCTATAAAGCCACTGTTTGCTAGACTGCCGAGAAACAAAACAACAACCAACAAACAAAACAGGGAAAACAGAGTCCCTTGCCATGGAATCCCAGTCTTCCTCTCTGCCTGATCCAAGTGCTCAGTAACCACATGCTGGCAGAGACTGATTGCCCAATGTCTTCAATTGTTTCCAAGGGTCGTGGATCAGAATGTGTATTTCAGACCAGTACAAAAACCAAAACCAAAAACAAAAACAAAAAACTGACTAGATCAGATTGTTAACTCTATTGATTTTATTATTACATGTAATTACTTGTAGAGATTTTAAGTATTTATTTGTTCATTAGACTCCCTCACACATCTAGCGAATTCCATGAAATGTTGAGGAGGGTATAGATACGAAAATTCTCATACAATTCAAACTAAGGGAAGGAAGCCAAGACTCAGACTGGGCCACATACACACTGTCCAGTCTTGATTATGAAATGTCCATACGCGTTCCCATAGTGGAATGCTTCCCCAGATATTGGTGCTGTTTGGACACTTTAAGAGGTAGAAATATCTGGAGGAAGAAGATCTCTGTGAGGTGGGATTTGATTGTTACAGGCTAGTCCTGATTCTTACTAGCTCCCTGTTTTCTGGATGCCAACATGATTTCAATAGTTTCCCCACACTTCTACTGCAACGGGGAGTCAGGCTGCCATGTCTTAGCTGCAATAATGGGCTACAATTGCAATTCTCTGCAATTATCTCAAACCATGACCCAAATAAATCATTCCTTAAGGTGCTTCTAGTCTGCTATTCTGTAACAGTGACAAGAGATGGAAGAAACACACATAGCACCATGGGAAGACAAGCAGAAGATGTTCTCAGCACAACAGGATCCCAAGGGCACTGGAACTTGGTTGCTATGGTTTCATGGCCTGACTGGAATGCTTAAGGGAGGTTCCCAGGAGCAGGGGCACTGCTGTCAATGAGTTTCCATGTTCAGCATCTATCATTCCAAGGGATTTGCAGAAACCATGTAGAACAGAGATGTACCTTTAAGGAGGTGGTCAAAAGTGAGTCCCAAGATAACTCCAAGTAACCCTTGACTGTACCAAAAGAGCCAAATCTGGAAACACCTACATCCTTGACCAGTAAATCACTTCAGTAGTTTGCTCTTGCCTCTAACGCCAGGGTCTGCCTCATGGAAAATGGCTTTTCAAGAGCTGAACAGCATTTCACAAAGAATGGGCAAAATTTTTGAGATCATACCCCGTTGAAGATGACCTGATGAAGGCAGATAAGCCTGTGATTGGATGGTACCTCATTCATCACCAGGAAGTAATTGGCCTCTAGTACTCATGGAAAGATCTACAGCATCATAGACCAAATGCTGGTGAGGCCATGAAGCCTGGGCCCCCTCAGTGCTGCTGGTAGGATATGCAGAATCAGATACTTTGGAAATGGTTGTGGTTCTTGAGAAAGGTAAGAACCATCTTCGTGTAGGATTCTGAACTGATCCTCTACAACCTTGCTAGGATGGGCTGAAAACTTATTTACATAAAATCTGCTCAAAAACACTTCTGACAGTGTTATTCATAAGTAGCAGAAGTGGAAGGAATCAAGAGGCCCTTCCGAGGGGAGGGGATGTTACACCAGCTCTGACACATCTGTCCATGGAAGGAGAGGGGCACTATCACGGCTCTGGAAACGTGTGAAAAATGCTTGTTCGGAGATGGAAATGAATCTCTGTGACTCAGAACAAACCACACAGTGGAAGAAACAAAACCAGAAATTAAAGAAAATCTCATTTTCTGTCACAAGAAAAATTAATTTCAGCCACCTCAGGGTAAAGGAAGTCGACAATTTTTCATTTTTAACAAGATTTTCTAACTATCACATCGTGTCAACTTACAATAATAGGTCATGTGAATCATGTTTATTTTTTCTTTAAAAAAAGGAAATTGACAAATGCAATCACAGCCAATAGTGATTATTTATCTAATTTAAGGATACTCACTAAACACTGATAACCCTGGGATTATATTTTTAACGAAACTATAGGCAAATGAAGTTAATAGGTATTTTAAGAATAAGACAAGCACCCTTTCTACATGAACCCGCATGACATGAAACCCATTTCCATTCGGGTCTTAATACCACACAGGGAATGCAGTAATTTACTTCCTTTTTTTGCCAGTGGTACAAGCTTTGTTATTAGACCACACTTGAAAAATACACTTTTCATTTATTGTGAGTCTGGGCTATCAATTAGATAGGAGAAACTGTCGCAGCCAGTGAAGACTCTTATTAAAAATTGATTTTAGTCTAGTTAAGGCACAATACCCAACTCCAGTCTGAGGATCAAAGTTGTGTCAGGATGAACGCCAAAGGGAAAAAGATCAATATCAAGTACATCAGTGCCGGGGTTAATATATCTGCTTCCAAAGCAGGCAAAACAGTTTGTGCTAATAAAGGAACCAGCTTCGTGCCGTACAAAGACTAAATTTTTAAGAAGGCAGCACTAATGATTCTTGGCTCCAAACATTAGTCTCTGTAATCCCAAGTATGATATGTAGATACACAGTACCTCATAAGCATTTATATAGTTGTAATCAGTCATTTCCAATATGGATTTTTTAAGACTTATTTTATAGATCCTAAAAAATTTTTATAAATGTGTATGTTTGTATGTGTGTGAACATTTGTGTTTGTATGTTAGTGTATATCAGTGAGTATGTTTGAGGTTGTGATTTATTGAAGTGTGTGTGCTCACATCCATTAAAGGATGGTTACTTTGCGCTGAGTTACTATTTATATTAACACAATTGGAAAGTAATGGTACTTAGTTTTAAAAAATAACTCTGTCAAAATGACAGTGTTCCCTGAGCTAAGGAGATGTATCTTCCATGGGAGTTTTACCGTATTTAGGGTTTACATTCAGTTACTATGTCTGACCTCATCTGAAAGACTTAACCAATGTAAAAATGACAAACTATAGAAAACCGATCGTAGTTCTACTAACTTTGGTAAAATAAAAAAAATAAAAAAAAAGAGTGATCTGGGTTATGTGAACTCCATTTAGGAACATTTATACTCCCAGAGCACATACCCAGTACCACAGACAGTTACCCAGAGAGGGAAGGGAAGGGGATTCCTAGATAAAGTCTTATTGAACAGAAAATGTAGAGCTCCTTAATGTGGGTTCAGAAACATGATGACCGGGGAAGACAGGAGAAGACGACTCAGGGAACTTGGGAAGGAAAGTCAGAAACACAGAGCAGGGGAGAGTGTCAGTATAGTAGACATGTTGTCAAAGATCAACATTTCCCTTAATCCCTTAAAGGTCCACCTTCCTTACAAAATACAGACCACACATAAATATGACAAACACAAAGGCCAGTATGCCTTTTATCTTATTCTTATGTTTATTTTTCAGTCATACAACATGCACATAAACAGCTGTTTTCCAAGGCCATGAAAGTTAAGACTTTAACTTCCATTAATTGAAATACAAGTAATGGTGGCTGTCAGTGTGCCCAGAGCCTCCACACACATTAGGAATTGATGCCTCCTCATGTTTTTTGTTCAATTATTTTTGTTGTTGTTGTTTTTACTTTCACTCATATACTCTGCACTGCTGCTCCTCACTGAGTCCCAGTGTGCTGTATGCTTACATGTGTACACATATGTAATCAAATGCACATGTTATGGGTTAAAGTAGGTTTTCTAAAACAGACATGGTGATTGCTAACCCTCAAGACCTAACACATTACTTTTATGAGATAGATGGTGTCATTCTAAATTGGACAAGCCTTAAAAAAGGAGTTACTGTACCCAAGAGAAAACAGAAATTCAGTCACCAATGCAGTCTCAGATCAAGGTAGAAATCCCAAAAATGGAGCAGACAACTGCAGTGATGTGTCTATAGGTCAAGGTCCACCAAGGACTGCTGGCTGCTCACAGAGGCTGGAAAAGGATCGTGACAGGTCATGTCTCTCCCCTAAGCCTACTCATTTTAGTATTAAGTAAGGGAGGAAAAGAGGGAGAAGGAAGAGGGGAAGGGAGAGAGGGAGGGAGGGAGGGAGGGAGGGAGGGAGGGAGGGAGGGAGGGAGGAAGGAAGGAAGGAAGGAAGGAAGGAAGGAAGGAAGGAAGGAAGCAAGCAAGCAAGCAAGCAAAGAAAGAAGGAAGGAGAGAAAAATTTGGTTGGCTATCTGTTCCAAGTACCCAGTTTGTGGCCCCTGTCGTGGCAGCCTGGGACATGAGGGTTATCTCTTTCTATGCCGTTCTCACCTGCTCACTCATGGGCTCTAGTATTTAGTTGTATATTTTTGGATCCTTGGAAGTAACAGTTCTCAGATGTCGGCAACTCTGATGGTGCCTCCCCCAGCACACAGAGAATCTCAGAGGGTATTTTCTAAGAGAGAGGGTGACAGGAGCTGTTATTAAACTACACAGTGAAGATTCCTCTTATGAATGGCTCCTCCCTGCACAGGATAGGCATCCTACCTATTGCTGCTGGGGATTCATATATGTTTTCTTAGATGTCCACCCCAGTGGTTGTATTTTTGTTGTATCCACACCCTCCTTTCTATTCAGGAACAGCCTTGTGTGTGCTAAATAAAGTACAACATGCAGAGCTAGATATCTCCAGCATACATGAGATAGGTATGTCATGATAGCCAAATCCCACTTTCCCTCATTTTCGCTCCTTCTCTCTCCCCCGCTAACTCCAGGTAAGGTGAGCTCTCCCTGAAGAAAATTACTTATCCCATTTTGAGATCGAATCTTAAGTTGCCAGGTGGCCTCCAGCCATGGAGTCCAATTCAGGTCCTATGCAGACACTGAGTTTGAACTTAATTGGCACTATTGGTCCACTTACACGGAACTATCCTGTCTCTGCCAGCTTCCAAAGCTTAAATGAGAGAACACCAAGCATGCCTAGTTCCTTCCACCTTCAGCTTCCCTGGAGCTATACTATGAAGGGAGAGTTTAAGCCCATGTGGCTCCTACTCATTGAATATTTGTAATTAAAAAAAAACTTGGTTTGTCTCTGTGTGAGCATCTGAGGCTGGGATGAAATAGACTGAAGAGTGTGGTAGACAGACATCAGGTTCTTGTACTGCCCAGTATATTAGGTAGCAGCATCCTGTATACCGAGGCAGGAATGTGAAGATGGTGACCAGAAGCCTGTGTCATCAGAGAGGAGGGATAAAACCTGCATTATTCTTTGGAATGCAGTAACAAGGTAACCTGGGTGATCTAAACCAGGAACTCCTGTGCTTTCCTCCCTTCAAGCTCTGCTGTCGTTTCTTGGTGAAGCTACCATTCTCATTCTCCAAGCCCCCAGCCCCCCATACCTGTTTCCTTGACACAATGCATCCAGCACCAGTATCCAGTCATCAGATGATAAGGAGTGGAAGCTACTTGCTGGAACAAAGCCAGGCAGCATTTTGAAATCATGTCTTATCTCAGGAGCTGAGATGGGGACTTTTGATGGGTAATTGGGATCTACAAAAATGAGTTCACAGAAAGCTTACAATATCTAGCTGCATCTTCCCTGGGATTTCCAGACCATTCAATGCTTGTTTTGTGAAGCTAAGAAAACAGGGGAGGGGGAAGAATAAGTCTACTAATCAGTTACAAAGGGAAGAGGCAGAGATTGAAAAGAAGGAATGATTAAACAAAGAAAAGGAGAAACTGACTTTTCTGTCCCCCATTTCTACAAGAGACACTAGATGATATCAGTGTTTCAGTAGTTCTAATACCTGACCAGCCTGCCATCTACCCTTGGCTCAATCTCTTCTAAATTATTTTTAAAGACTATTTCAGGACATAGTATGCTCCACCTTCACTTGACCTCTGTAAGTCCTGGACTCAAATTTCTTCTAAATCCATCTTCATGATGAGCTCGCATGTCACTATTTCTTTGTAACTCAAAGCAAAAGATTATTAAACTGTAAGTCTACTTCTTGACAGAGAGGATCTATTTATACATCTAGCTTGGAGCTACTAAAAGTCCTTCTTAATAAATGGCATCAAGGATGACACTTGAGGGAGAATATTAAGTGCCTTTCAATTTATGCACAATGTTTTCAATTGTATTTCACTGTTAGAAGATGTACTGGATCTTTATTTTCCTTTTGTATTACACCAAGCAAGGTGCACAGAAGCTTCATTGAGGATCAGTTGGAAGATGGAGCCATGCAAAAAAGAGCTGTGGTTGCTGCCACTTAGGCACATGGTGTAGGCATTTGGGTAAAGACAAATGAGAGTACAGACCAAAGCCCCAGTGAGGAGATTACCATATTGTAGTATGATGGTCTGAGGCTTAGCAGGACCACAGGAGCAAGCACAGCTGTCCAAAGCCAATGGTATAAAACCTCTTTCCTAGTGTAGACCTGGAAGTTTACAAGGTCAAGTGCATAAGGCCTTCAAGAGCTCTCGTGTGTCCAGACCTATAATAGCTCATCTAATTCAAGCAGAGTGATCCAACCTTTTGACACTGCGATGTCTTTATATGCAAGGTTTGTGCTCAAGAATCATGCAATAGAATTTTCAAAAACACTCACCCCCTATCTTACAATGTTTTACAAAAGGTAAATATTTGTGTTGAACTGCATTCATAACTATCCTTGGCTCTTGGTAATCTGGACCATGAGTAGGACATGCCTATTAGAGGAACCAGGGAAGCAAGATGCATGGGTTATATTCCTGTACACTTGAGCCTTGGTGAGGTCTGCTTAGTATAGTCTACCCTGTGATGTGTGAGGCAGTAGGAACTGAAAGGATCTAGTCTTTCCTCCCTGGGTTACAGGGAGCTACTGAAGTGGTGGGACCAGATAGTTATGATCTCCCAGCTACCAAAGCCAGGCTCAGGCAAGGCATACAAGCCAGGCAGTGACTCACAGACTAGATATTTGTCCAGCGCGCATGAGTGTATCCACCGATTTGCCAATGTAATCTAGAGGCAAGGTGGAGTTGTGTTTGATATAAATATATACAAATGCATACACACATATAAACTTATTTATATGCTATATATTTATATAATTTTAGACATTATGCAAATATGCTATTTACATATTGTTTGTCATAATTTTGTTACTAACCCAAATTGTGAATTTACTTGATTTAAGTTAAAACATGAAAGATAATTTTCGCATTTTTTAAAAATTAGTTTTAAGTTTTATTAATTAGTGAAATTGCAAGGCAGACTGCAGAGAAATGTTTGCATTCTGCTATAATTTGGAAAAAACTATTTCATTTCCAAACAGTAATATCAAAATTCTGTTCAGTTTGGCCTAACACTACTTCTGGATAGATGTGAACTGTGGCCTAATGATGCCGCAGTTTAACTTGATTGATGCATAAACAGTGATCTGTTCTTGTAACAGTTGCTATGTTTCAACCAATCACAGGCTGTCTACATTAGGAACCCTGTTCAAGTCAGTAGTTCAAGTTCAAGTTCAAGTTCAGAATCAGCCCACTCAACTTGGGATGCTCTAGTTCTAGGTCTTGCAGGTACCATTTTCCTTTTCTGCTAACAGAGACCACTTAATCTGCCCTGTAGTTTAATGGAGAATTCTACATTATTTGGTCCAGAATCTGTCTGATGAGAGATTCATTAGAAAGCTAAATAAGGCCAATATAGACAAATCTGTTGACATTTAATAATGCAATGCAGATGACCTTGAGTATTATAGCTTTGGTTTAAAATGTACTCAAAAACACATGTGTTGCGGGCTTGGTCCCTACTTGTATACTGCCAGCAGTGGTACATCCTTTAACAGTCTGGGCTCAGCAGAAAGAAGTCATATAGTTGGGGTGTGCTTTTGAAGGGAACTTCAGGACCCTGTCTAATTTATCTTCTATCTATCTATCTATCTATCTATCTATCTATCTATCTATCTATCTGTCTATTTATATGTTTATCATATATCTATCATCCATTTATATATCATTCATTTATCTATTTATGATCTATTTATATATCTTTATCTCTGCCTCCCAGCTTCAATGAGCTAAGCTATTTCTTCTGCCATGTTCTCCAACTATCATGCACAGGTCAACACAACTCCAAGGCAATAGGACCAACCCATCACAGTTGAAGCACCCAAAACTAAACCCTAGACCAAAATAAATCTTTTTTTTCATAAGTTATTTATCTCAGGCATTTTATTACAATAGCAGAAATTTGACCAAGAGAGTGAATCAAAGGCAGGTTGCATCTTTTCTATATCCTTTTCTGTAGTGGGAATTCATTTATTGTGTACATATTTTCATGAAGACACAGCCCTTATTCAAAGGACAACACAGACAATAATGAACAACCAGTGAATGGTGCTATACACAAGCACAAGCCTATGCCCCCTGGGTTGGGATCCTTATTGCATTTGCACTTATAGAAAAAAATGTTTCCTATAAAAAGGACATTAACTAAGCTATCTTAGCACAGCAAATACAGTCTAAGAAAGAGTCCTTGAGGCAGATTTGACCTTCACTTTATAGATGAGAAAACTGACCCATCTGTCTAACGCTTTGATCTCACAACTCTCCAACATGCATCTCAATGGAAACCTATAAAGTACTGCAGAGAGTGCAGAGCAAAGTATGATTCTCTTCCATTTCAATGCAAACTCATCAACCAAAATAAACCTACAAAGGATGAAAGTACTTCAATCAGGGAGCCCAGGCTTGCATCAAGATCTCCAGATGTTCTCTGGGACCTGTAGGATGGATATATTTTTTTCAAATCCAAAAAAGGAAAAATAACAACTGAAAAGAAGTCTCAAATATTCAGCCAAAGAAATAACAAATAGCCTTGCACCAAGGACATGGCATGAAGAAGAATGACAAGGATATGTAAGCACAGTAAACAGAACCATCATTTATGTTTAGAAAGCTGAAGAAACAACAATAAAAATACAAGAAAGTCATCAATGTAAAGGATAAGGCAATGCAAAAGACACATCAAAAAGATTTCACAAATAAAACGAGTCCTAATGCACAGAGGAGTGAGAAAGCCTCATGAAGAAGGCTTGGATTTCAGAAGAAGAGGATGTATAGGTGGGATGATGTGAGCTTTCCCAGGCAAGGAGTGAGTAGGCAGTTCTGCACAGGGGCAGGTCCTCTATGCACACTTGTGGAGGTGTGTACAAGCTGCCTCACATCAGGAACAGCTGGCCTGTGACTGGACCTGGTGAGCTGCAGCTAGAATAGAGCCTAAGGAGCACTTTATCAAATGATTTAGATATAACAAAACAAGGTGTGAAATATAAGAGCAATAACAAGAGATTAATTTTATGAGACTTTATAACTTCTTTGCATTTTCTTTTTACTCTGTCAAAAAATACTTACAAATCTCAGGATCCAGTGCCTAGTTTTAGTAAGGGGAACTGAGTTTTTATGATGTAAGAAAAAATGGTAAAAAGAGAAAGAAGAAAATATTAGTTTTGCATATAATATCCACTGTTGGGATAAATGCCATGATGAAAGCAACTTGGAGGAGGAAAAGGTTTACTTCATATATGTACAATCAATTCATAGTCCATTGTCTAGGGAACTCAAAGCAGAAACTATGGAAAAATTCTTCTCTCTCTTCTCTCTCTCTCTCTCTCTCTCTCTCTCTCTCTCTCTCTCTCTCTCTCCCTCCCTCCCTTGTGTATGCTCTTTTCTTGGATTTTTCATGTCACTTGTTTCACATCTAGGCCCAACCCCTAGGGATAAATGCTACCTATAGTGGACTGGGCCCTCCTACATCAATCAGTCATCCATCAAGACAATCTCTCACAGACATGTACACAGGCCAGTCTGAGATCTCTCAAAGACATACTCACAGACCATGAGGCAATTCTTTAATTAAGGTTCTTTCTTCCCTGCTGAATTTAGGTCATAATAAACTGACTATAAAATCTTATCAGAGCCTGGTGGTGGTGGCATGTGCCTTTAATTCCAGCACTTAGGAGACAGAGGCAGGTGGATCTCTGTGAGTTCCAGGACAGCCAGGAATGTTACACAGAGAAACTGTCTCAAAAAACAAAACAAAACAAAAACAAAACAACAACAAAAATGAATCAGGACACTGTATTCCTTGTCAACTTGATACATAATCACACACTGCTAATCTATAACCTTTCCTTTCTTATTTGTCCCCAAAATCTCATGTTAAGTGAATATCATGTTACTATGTACAGTACAACATGAAAAGCCCAAGATTCTTTAAAAAGCCCATGCTATAAAGATTCAACATATCTTTAAAAATCAAAAGTATCTCAACTGCGAAGTTCTGTAAAATCAGAAACACATTGCATCCTTTCCTACTCTAAATCACATTTAATAAAGACCAAAGTCTAGTAGTATAGCTCACTGTCTGAGGTCTTATGATTTCCTGAGTTCCAACAGACTTTGCCTGACTCTCCAGCTATGCCTTTTGCAGTACACACAGCTTGACTTGCTCTCTCTGGAAGATACCTCAAGGTATTAGAATCTCCATATTCTGCAGTTTCCACTGCAACTGAGGCTTTGCTACCACCATGGCCCATTCTGGGCCTGACAGGAGGGACTCCAATCCTGACATGTGGTGCCGAGTCTCAGCAGCCCCCATAACTCATTTGTGTTATAAAAGCCACAACAACAGTATTACCAGAAATTTGTGAAGTTCTTATGCCAGTTTGCTGCCTTGTAACGTTGGTCCCTTTAAATCAGAGTTTCTGAATATTGAATCAGAGAAATATCTCCCCACTATCCCAATGAAGTCCAAAAATTTACACCTCCATTGTGCTGGGTTCTTATTAATCACACTTGCTATTTCAGTCCTGGCTGGCCAGCATTCATGGTTGCAGTAAAGCACAGGTTTTACCTCAACAGTTATGGTGTCTTGTTAATCAACCCGATTCTTCAGCCCCAGGTAACAAGCAAGCGGATACTTAATCCAAAACACCACACAAATGGCCTCCATAAAATCTTTTCATTCCTCTGGAAATTTATAGCCAGGCCCCTCCATTGTCTGCATCTTCTTTAGTATTATTATTAGCTAATTCTCCACAGAACATCCCATTAATATTTCAACATTCAATGGACTTTCTTGCCCAAAGTTCCCAAATCTTCCACCTTTCTCCTGAAATATACAACCCAAAGCACAGCAGCATTGTCGGGTCCACCACATCAACGTTCCCCTCCCTGGTGGCAATTTCTGTTCTAGTTTTATTTCTGTTGCTGTGATAAACATCGTTTCCAAAAGCCACTTATGAGGGTAAAAAGTTTATTTCCGCTTATAATTCTAGGTCATGCCGTCCATCATTATGAGAAGTCAGAGCAGGGACTCAACTAGGAGCTAAATAAAGCAGAAGCCATAGAGCAATATTGCTTACTATCTTACTAGACTAACTTTCTCATACAGCTCAGACCTAACTGCCTAGGAAGGATTCTATACACAGTGGGCAAGACCCTCCTATATCAAACATCAACCAAAACACCCACTCACAGACATGGCCACAGGCCACTCTGGTGGAAGACATTTTTCATTGGAGGCTCTCTCTTCCTTGTTGACTTTATATTGTGTCAAGTTGACAGTAAAAACTAACCAAAACACATACATAAAACCATGTATATGTATGTAGGCTACGGGTACCATACTGGGGAATTAATATTATATAGTGAAAACTCATACAAACCTGCTAATAGGACAAGGCCTTGAAATTATTGAGTTGCTCCATCCCTATGAGTGAATGGGATGACAAAATGTTCAGCAAATCCCCAAACATAGAAGCTGAACTCCCTTTATGTCAATTTAAACTTGTAAGACAAAGCCATCCACATCATCTTACAAATTATTATTCAGGAGAAGAGATAATTGTTTGAATACTCGGTGGTATACTGTCATTGATGGAGATGGAAGATGGAGTGCATCAGAGTCTATATGTTCTGTTCTCGGACATTGTGAAGGACATTGTGCGAGTTTCTTCTTGAGAGCTGTGGATTTCAGTTGTGACCCCTTTCTGACTATGAGTTATGTTTCACAATTCTAAAGATATTTTTGGAAAGGGAAGTGGACTGACACACTGGAAATGTGAGTGGGGAACTGTTGCCTGGAGACTTCTATCCATCTGTGTGTGGAGGAACCTCACTGCCTCCACTACTGCTAGATAAATGTTTTTACAGCCATTGGTCTTTTATGATGCGAGTGTCATTATCCTTTGAGTTATGGTCACTGAGAGGTTGATGATGTCTAAATGGATGTTATTAGTATTTGTCTGAAGAAACTGCTCTGGGTTATGCTATCTGGGGTCATAGTCCAGGGAGAATAAAAAGAGAGGAGAGAGAGAGAAGAGAATAACGAGAAAAAAAAAAAAAGAACAGCTTTCTAGAATATTGTTATGCCACAGGCAATGTTGCTAACTGAGGATTCACCCAGACTTTGATCCTTCGGTGCATTGTCTAAAACATGAAAAAATTGCTTTATTTAAAGTAAGCATAAAGCCCTTCATTCTCATTCACAGTGATATTTCATTAGGCACTATTTAAACAATTGTGCTGGATAACACAACATTATCAAAAGGAAGATCTTCAAAGGTAAAAGCCTGGCAAATTTCACGAATGCTCTCATGTCAACAGAAACTCTCTTCAATGTTTCATCTGTATCTAGAGGTATAATTAATTAAAGTGCATTTTAATAGGGCAAATACAAGATCCAGACTCCAAACCCCACCATCTGAAATCAGTAATGCATGCTTGTGAACTAGTTGCTAAACCATGTCTGCCTAGGATGCTGCATGTCTACATACTTTAACTTTAAACATCTAATGGAAGGCTATAACTGATGGAAAACAATGCCGTTATTACTCCTGCAGAGGTCAACATTCCAAAGAACAAAAATATTTACTACTGTGGCAGAAATCTCAGATATACATGGACAAAGTTCTTGTTCAAATTCTTGCAAAAATAATCCTGCAGCTGGGATTGTATACCTTGGATACTGAGTTCTTGGAGCGGATATAGGCTGTGCTGGTCATTATGAAGAAAAAGAATAGAAGAGAGGAGGGGAGAGGAAGGGAGAGGATGGAAAAAGAGGATAGAAGAAGGGGAAAGAGGAAAGAGGAGAATAAATACCCTTCCCACCCTTCACTGCTGGAATAACAGCACTAACAGAAATATTTTCTCTGGAGTTATTGCTGCATGCTCTTCCATTCTAAATCTATATAATAAACTTGGGCATTTACTTTATATTATTCCAGGAAAAGGTGGGCAATGTTATCTCTCTAATTTCTCAAGTCATCCTATATGTCCCTATATTCCCCATTCCTCTAAAATATGTTTTGTGGATAGGTATCCTATATCCCATGCTGACAATGAATTCCCTATGTAGCCAAAGATGACCGTTACTTCTGATCACAGCGTTTTTTCACTATGAGTGCTAGAATTGCAAACATGCACCTTCATGCTGGGCTTGGATGTCTTGTGAGGGTTGGAACACATGGCTTCCTACATCCTAAGCATGTACTCCAACAGAAGCACACCCCAGCCCTCACCTCAGTTGATTTCTAACCATGTGCTTCTAGCTTCAACTTCTACCCAGTCTTCCTTTTCCTCAATTGATCGGATTCTCCTCCCTGCCCATTCCTCTCACAAGATTTTTTTTCCAGTATTTCTATGCTGTGGTTAAGAGCATAGCTTCCACCTGGTTACCCTGTGTCAGCCCATGTAAATTCCATGAGCCTCAAGATAGATTCATTTACTATGCACCAACCCCAGAACTTATCAAAACTTGCACATAGTAGCTATCAAATTATCATTTTAAAGTAATGATTAAAAGATAAAACATAAAAAATCAGCCCAATAAATTCCCTGTGGTTACTGTTAAACTCTTTATTACTGTGGCATCTTGATTTTTAAGTGGTATAAGAAGAGGGTGAGTGAGTCTGGGGATCAACATAATATGTTATGGGGAACAAAAATAATAAAACTATCATAATTGAAACTTTAATAAAAATGAACTTCCTTTAAAAAGTACAGTTCATTATATCAAAGTCACTGAAAGTGGCAGTGATTGTGAATTTAGAATGTATAAATTGATACATAATAGATACACTTTCTGCACTAAGAGTCCTTCAGCATACATTATGCCCACAAGCTCTCTGAGATAGCGATCCTGCCCTCCCTGTACAAGTCCCCTGTGTCTACTGTCACTGGCTGTGCTGGGGCAGGAACTGGCTACCTTGTAAGTAAGATGATAAAGATTGTAAAATTTATTTAATAACTGTTGAATGGCTACTATCTAAAATGGCTTTTCCTCGTTACTGTAGCATTATTTAACTTTGAGGGGAGTGGTCGCTAACGAAATGAAAAGAAAATACATTTATATTCCAGATATGTTCTCAAATATGCTCAAGGCCTTGAATCTGAGCTTGACTATTGGGTGATCAAGAGTGGAGATTACAGACAAAATGGGGAATTAGAGAAAACACACCCTGGAACCTAAAAAGCACCATGATGGTGTCAGTCAGTGGCCTTATCTACCTGTGGTGTTCATTTTGAGTCTATTTTACAACAGGATATTCTAGCTAGGATGAATCTCTATAACTTCTTTCACTGACAATGTATCCTCAAAAGTTAATAATAGAGTTTTTTTTTTCATGACCAAAATTCTACTTATGGATGAAAGTGACAAATGTTCTAAGAAAGGGTCTCCTAGAGGTACCTGCACAGTTGAGTTAATAACACCCAAGATATGTGTAAACCACACACTTGATAGATGAGTAATGAGAGTTCAGCAGGTGCACGTGATGGGACGGCATGAGGTCTCAGGAAATAAGGATATATGTGTAACAAGAAAGATGCCACAGGATCTTCATGGTATCTGAACTATGGAGCACAGGTGATGTTCACTTCTCTACATTTAACAAGAGGGACTTGAGAGCAGACCTAACAGGGCTGGCTCCCTGTAGATGTCTTTCACCAAATCCGTAAGCCATTGTAACCGCAGAAGAAGGTTTTTCATCACTTATCCATAAAATAATAAGAATTAAACTTTTAAAAGGGGGAGATTGGGGCTGGCAGTCTGAAATACCTACCTTGCACACACAAGAATCTGAGTTCAGTACCCAGAGCCCTAGTAAGACAGTGTTAGTACATGCTTATTATAATCCCAGGGCTGGGGACGTAAGAATAGGAAAACCCTGGGAGTTACTGGCCAGTCAGCCTAGCCTACTTTGTAACTTACAGGCCAATAAGAGACCCTACCTCAAAAGACAAGCTCCACAGTGCCTGAAAGACAACAACGGAGGCTGGCCTCTGACCTACACACACACACACACACACACACACACACACACACACACACACACAAATGCCCCTGTGTATATACATATCTCCATTCACACATATAAAATTAAAAAATAATATAAAAGCAAAATGATCACTGAGACAAATCAGAAACAACTCATGAGCCCTTAGACTAGTGCTGCTGGGGTAGATAGATAGTAAACAGAACGTTAAAACTCTCAAAACAGAATCAGAAGGCAGAATCTTTGAAGGTCCATTTGGTGACAGCTGGCGTCTCTACTCTGCTTCCTTATTTTTCCTCCTTCATATTTTCTGCTTCATAATTCATTACATAATATTTGGGACCCCATATCTAAGTATTCATTGAATATGAATCAGGAGAGCTGACAAAGATTCTGCTGGACACGGCTTCTACTGGCCAGCTTCATCCTTGCCTGTGCACAGAGGTGCTGTGTTCTCTCTGTCTGACATAGAACTGAAGGCCAGTCCACAATTCACCTGTGTTGAGTGGCGTCTGGTTGGTTTGGGGCTCTTTATCTGCAAATGAGTCTTTCTTCTGGATAAAACCTAAACCTGAGTCCAGAGCTCATGAGTCTTACCTGATCCATCCTTCAGGTCTGAGGTGTGAAGTAAGAGGCCATGCACTCAAAACACTGAGACTGTCATTGTCCATTCCACGGCATCATTCCCTCCCCCATGCCCAAGGGACCCCAGGGGTTCTGCAGGAATGACACAATGTATGAGGAACTGAAACACATGGAGAGAGCCCTAGTCTGTTAATAGCACATGGAGGAGGCACCTGCCAATCAATTAAACACGAACAAGGAACCTAGAGATTAGGGGACAATCTATTGGCATTTCTGTGTTTACTTTTCCGTAGGCTAATGCCCGAATTCTATTTCTGTTACAGACAAATGTTGGTAGAGCCACGTTCTGTAAAGTTTGTGGTTCAATGCAAGAGGCAGCAGAGTACAGGCCACATGTGGATAGGCCATGCCACCTAGCTTGTGGGAGACACTCTGATGCCTGTCAAGCTGTGTTCTGTCTCAGTGTGGCTCCCAGAGTGTGGCCTTCTCATTAGTCAGCACACAGCTGCATGAGCACTCTGAGTAACTTCATAGGGAGGCAGAATCCGAGAGCCTTACATAGCTTATATCAGGGCAGATATTGTGCCTAAAATTCAGAAGAATAATCTTATGAAATACATAAATATGAATTGTTTAACTTCTGTCTCTTGAGTAGAATTTCTCTTTCTAAAATATATGGATGGAGACAACCCAATATTTTTTGTCAATAAGCAAAGCTGAATGAGCAAAGACGTTTCTATAATGCTTCTTTTTAATTTTTTTTAATTTTTTTTGGTTTACGAGACAGAGTTCTCTGTGTAGTTTTGTGCCTTTTCTGGAACTCACTTGGTAGCCCAGGCTGGTCTCGAACTCACAGAGATCCACCTGGCTCTGCCTCTCAAGTGCTGGGATTAAAGGCGTACCACCCGGCTCTATAATGTTTTTTAAAGATATTTTATAGTATCTTGATTTTTATGGTAAAAGAGCACATATTTTTTTTTTGTTTTTTGTTTTTTTTTTTTTAGCACCATGATTGCTACTTATTCTACATGTCAAAACATTTGAGAAGGTTTAACTTAGTCTTGGTAGAATTAAACTCCAATTGTTAAAAAGTTTTCTGAAGGAAATTATTGTTATTCATTAAAAAACACAAATGGGTACCCTCAGAAGTGATACCTATGTGGAGATTATATCAGTGTGCCATTTATTCACTGTGAAAATGACCTCAGATTCTTGGTTAACACTGATTTTACAGAAAAGCAGCTAGCTTTGTGATCTCTAGCCTCTATGGTCCACAGGCTTTTCCTTTGAGTCAATGTTAGTGCTATGGGCAGTGCTGTGTACACATTCAAACATAGCTGGTACAGGGCCCAGTGTCCCCTCACATGCCCGCTCTGAGATGTTGTCATTTGCTCAGTAGGAACCCGACACTGCTCTCCACACTATCAATTTACAAACGAGCCCAAGACCAAAGAAGCTGAGGACAACGTTCAGGAAGAAGATAGAATTCCTGGATGCCATGTCTGGATGTTCCTTTGATAGCATGGGTGGGGGTGGGGGATATCTTTACAGGATTTACGATCACCTCACAAAAAGCCTATGGGCACAGCTGTACGGAATTATGTAGAATACATTAGTTGGGGTGGGGAAACCCATCCTGAAAGTGGGCAACAGCAGCTGTGCCCAAGGACTGAACACGGAGAGCTGAGCCTGAAGATTCATCTCTGTGTTTCCTGTATTGGGACACAATGTGACCAGTTGCTCAAGCTCCTAACATCATGTATTCCCCACCATGACAGACTGTGCCCTCAAAACACAGCCAGAAAATACCCTTGCTGCCTGACTGGTCTCTTGGCAGAAACTTGGTAATGGAGCCGAGATGTAACCACTGCAAGCAACAACTTCCACATAGCGCCAGGAGCTGGCTGCCTACCTGATGGAAACCAGAGAGGTAAGTTTCATCACGTACAGTGTCAAGTTTCACCAGAAAACAAAAGCAGATACATTCACAATAGATCAGACAGATGACCTGTCTATGCTAAGAAGTTGATCAGTTTATTCTAAAACATCTCTATAGGAATTTTACTGGGGAAGGTTTTTATATGTATTTATTTGTAGGTTAAAGGGATAAATTTCTTAATAAAAAAAAGAAAAGAAAAAACTTATTCTCAATACAAGACAAAAATAAAAAGGGGATCTATAAAATTGTCTTCACTAATTTTCTTACTATGATAAAATACCTTACAAAAGTAAGGAAAGGGAGGAAGGAAGGCTTCGTTTTGGCACACAGTCTAGCATGCCCCGGGAGCCATGGTGGTGGGCGCATGCGCACATGGTCTCTTTGGATCTGTAGTCAGGAACCAGAGAGACATGAACAACAGTGCTTCACTCACTTTCCTCCTTTTCATTTGGTCAAGGACTCCAGCAGATGGAATGGGGCTGCCCATATTTAGGAGGAATTTCCTAATTAACTCGGTTAACAAAATTTAGAAAGTACCATATATGCAGAGAGAGTTATTTCCTATGTGCTCTTAGACCCTGGTAAGTTGACTACCAATATTAACCATCACCAAGTCTATCCCTTGACAACCCAAGTGTATCCTTTTCAGCCACGATAATTACAAGACAAACCTATGCCTCAGTTCATTTCAGTGTAGCATTTGGAAATATAAGCAAGCCAAACTTGGAGTGAATGATCAGGACAACAAGACCAAGGAAGGAGCACATTGGAGAGACGAGAGTGAGCACCCTAAAAAGAGAGACAGAACTGAGCCCTTCTGGTCACCAGACAGGAATGGAATGAATTATATGAGTTCATTTTCTGGAAACTGGGAACATTCTAGAAGATAAACTGAAGTGGTCAGTCTAGGAGCGTGTCGTCATTTCTTTTTCCAGGTCTGAAGTGGCGTCATTGTTAGCATCTCTCTAAGCATGCTTTGAAAATTACTTTCCTCCGACCTGTCTTCCCTGTTAAGGCTGAAGGTCTGGTTATATGTAATGCCTTCCAAAATGCCTTGGAATTGATGGGTAGAACTTCCAATTAGTCTAATCACGAGTGCTAATGATTGTGATTATTTTATGCATGTAAATGTGCCAACCTCCAAAGAACCCATCTAAATACCAAGAAAATAACAAAATCATATTCCAGGTTATACTTTTTCCCTTTTAAACAAAAATTATCTTTATGAGTTTGTGGGATGAATTCCACTGCCCATCAAAGAGATGAAAGAGAAAGAGGACTCTGCTGGATTCTCTAAGTGACTCAGGGGTGGGGTGGCCTACTTTTAGCACTCCCTTGAATGAGTGATCTTTGATCACAGGCAGCTGGGCCTGGGCTGAAACAGATTTTTAGCTGCTTTGCACAGAGTCAGATGTCTTTAAATGTAAAGATGTAAAACAGTCATAAATTATTTCAATGTGATGTCAAAACAGTGAGTCATGATACAGCAACTATTTAAAAATATTAACTTTCACTTTCTATTAGGAATGCAAACTCTCTGAAACCTTTTTGTAGCAACCTGCCTTGATGAAAATACCT
>CABHPR010141872.1:23066-40923 GCA_902168415.1 Peromyscus melanophrys
AGAAATGACAAACGATACAAACACACAAATAGGATAGAGAGATCATTTTCATTTCATTCTCTGATAGATTCCCCCAAAAAGACAAAAAGAAACACAGAGACAGGTAGCAGAGCAGCAAGATGGCTTGGCCTAGGTAAGTCTCTCAGCTCCTATCCTGAAGAAAACTGTTCCTGTAATGGGTATGTATCTGTACATGTGTTGATGTGTGTGTTTCATGTAAGTGGGTACCCATGTGGGTGACATGCACATATGTGTGGAGGTCAGAAGACAATCTCAGCTGTCATTTTCAGAGGCTATTCACCTTCTGGTTCTGAGATAAGATCTTTTAGTGGCCTAAAGCACACCAAGTTATCCAGGCTGGCTGCTGAGCAAGCCCCAGGGACCTGTGTGCCCTCATGTCCTCAGCACACGTCACCATTCCTAGTTCTTGTACACATTCTAAAGGATCAAATTCAGGTCCTAGAGTTTGCAAGGCAAGCACTTTACAGGCTGAGCTTTCTCCCTAGCCTGTCCGTGTAATTTTGATAGAGTTCGTAAGAATGGAAGGTATTGATTGGAAAAAGGTAATAGACCCTTGACAATGAAGGGAAAGCAAGTGTATGTGACTAACCTACTGAGCGCTCGTTCTAGCTGAGGCAAGAACATAATGAGCGACCTCTGCTGAGGAAACACTGGGTGGGTAGAGTGCCAGGAAAGACATACCCTAGTAGGACTCACACATCTCAGGCAATCAGTGAAGATCTCAGGTAGTTCATACCTCGCTCTCCTAGTTTTCAGTAAACATAGATATCAGGTCAAATTAACTAAAAGCAATTAAGACAGGGTATCACTCTGCAACCCACACTGACTTCAAACTCATGATCTTCCTGTTTCTGCTTCCAGAATACTAAGGTTACAGGTATGCACTATTGTGTTCTGTATACTTGGAAAACCACAAGAGGCAGGTATCAGAAAGGCGAGAAATGTTTCCTTACAGGTCAGAAGAGCAAGGAAACTACAAGAGAGAGTGATGTGACCTAAAGCAGGCTAATAAAAAACATACAAATAATCCCTCCTATATAAAGAATTATCAAAGTTCATATGATGATTCTGTAACATCAACTGCCAAAGATCCTCTTTAAAAAGAAATAACGTGGCATAAACACTCCAACCACAGGGTTGAAACATTTTCTCTGTTGCCCAGCTGTCTACTTGCTAGGCCACCCCAGTTATCCCCTGAATTGACAAAATCAGGCTAACTTCCCTGGTACCCACAACTCCCTGTAGAGTACCTCAGTTGTGGGATATCTTTGAGATGAGAAAAAAGCAGATGAGTGATTCATGGGATGATGCCCAAGCTGCTCTTGATCATATTTGCCTATTCCAGGACTCTACAAAGCAAAGAACCAGTCTTGCTGTCCCTGCTTGACTCAAGAGAAATCTGGAGTGGAGGAGTAATGAACTTACCTACAGGTGCCATTGCTGGCTTTCATACAAAAATGTGCAGTTTCCATGGATGCCATAGAGCCTCAAAATGCACAGATACAGGAACTGCAGGCTTTCCCTGCATGGTAGCAGCCAATGCTATTTTATGTTAAGCATATTTTCATGATTGTTTTTGATAATAATGATCTGATCTTTTTCCCAATTCAAAATAGGTGCAAATGTCCCCCATGTTTAGAATCTTATCTGAGCATAGAGATAAAATTACAATCAATGCTAAGACCATAGAATATCTGGTTTTATCTTAAATGTTATGTTTGGTGAGACTAATGAGAAGATACAGATATGGGTGCACAATGATCTGCTCCTGCCGCTTCAAAGTGACTCTTGTAGATCTCTCTTGTAGGGAGTTTTCCTGCCTTTTTGTTATTTATTCTCATCTCCAAGATGTAAAACAAATACTCAAATACTACTGTTATTTATCATTACAAGAGAAATATGGGGTGATAACTGACAGTTTTCACACACAGAGGGGGTAGAAGGGGAGAGAGACAGAGAGACAGACAAAGAGACAGAGAGAAAGAGAGAGAGAAAGAATACTACCTTCTAATCATCAGCCACTGGGGAATGGTTTGATAATAGAAATGAGCAGGTGTGCTGGTTCACATTTTGTTAACTTGACATTAGTTAGAGTCATATAGGAAGCGGGAACATCACTTGAGAAAATGTTTCCATCAGATTGGCCTGTAGGCAAGTCTGTGGTAGAAATTTCTTTCTTGACTGATTAATGCAGGTGGGTGCAACCTACTGTAGGTAGATCCTGAGGTGTATAAGAAATTAGGATAGCCGGGCAGTGGTGGTGCATGCCTTTAATCCCAGCACTCGGGAGGCAGAGCCAGGCGGATCTCTGTGAGTTCGAGGCCAGCCTGGGCTACCAAGTGAGCTCCAGGAAAGGCGCAAAGCTACACAGAGAAACCCTGTCTCGAAAAACCAAAAAAAAAAAAAAAAAAAGAAATTAGGATGAACAAGATGCAAGGAGTAAGCCAGTAAGTAGCATTTGTCCATGGTCTCTGCTTCAGTTCCTGCTTCCATATTCCTGCCTTGGGCTCCTGCCTTCACATTTCTTCATGATTGAATATAAGCTAAAACCCAAGTAAGCTCCTGTCTCCCAAAGTTGTTTTTGGTAATGGAATTTTATCCCAGCAATAGAGAGCAAACTAAGATGGCCAGTGTAAGATTAAACTGCAGCCCAGGTCTTGGCCCAGGTCTTGGAGGCAACCCATAACACAAGTCTTTCAAAAGCTTTCTTAGACCATGAACAAGTAATTTTACATTTCCTTACCATATAGAGTTCATAGAGGAATAAATAAAATAACCTGTACTAATATTACTTCAATATGTAGAGGGAAATGCCATCAACAATCCACAGGACCATTAAGCTTTCACTCTGCACAGTCTTGTCTGCACACTGTTTCTCTGCCTCTCACATTCCCTTCTGTAGTCCTTAAGATGTAGACAACAACTTTTGGGCCCCTTCAGAATGTGAACTGTAATGTTCTGTCTAGTTCACATCTCCTTGTTTTTCCTGGCACCTGAGTCTGCACTTAAGGATCTTGAGTTCTAAACATAACTTCTGATGAGGGGACACCTTTACGAATTCTATTAAAAATGAATGAAAAACTGTACTCTAGAATATCCCAGGGAAAATCAATACAAAAATTTTCACTGAAGGGAGATTCATCAAGAATCTTTTTAAGGAGCTATTGGAAGCTGATGGCTTCTGGGAGAGGGAGAATCGGTGTTCTTCAGAGATGCAGTGCCTGAGAGGCTACCCATGCTGTGGTAGATGGTCCCATACCATGCACACACAGGCAGCACTAAGAGCTCAGGGAACACTACATTTTTTTTAAGTGAGAGAGAACATATGGATATGGAAGGAATTGGAAGGGAATAAATTGGTGTAAATTGGATCCAAATACAAATGTATGGATGTGAAATACAATATTTGATAAAAAAAATTCTGAAGAATGAAAATATTGTATATCATGCTAAATTTCTTACTGTGATAATAACAAGTTAATATCAAGTTGATAATTACACAAATTCTAAAATAAACAACTATTTATACTCACAAAAGAAAATTGAATCTAGGCTTGTCAACATTTTACAATGCAAAGAAATCAGAGAATGTATTATGGAAAAATTTTAAATTTAATTAATAAATGTGGGGATTTAAACATTAAAGAAAAATGAAGATAGGATTAAAGTGAATGAAGACATTCAGTAGTTGCACAAGTTCGCTTTTTGCTACAAACAATATTATCCTACACTGTCAAGATTGGATGACTGTCATAGAGAGGAGATTCATTCTGCTCTTTCTAAAACTCAGCAGAAAACATACTCTACCAATGACCTTTCTCAAGGACAATGATGCTTCTCCCCAAGAGAGTGCAGAAGACATGATCTCAGCAGCTCCACTCTTGAGGCCACACAATGGCATGGGTGACATCAGCATTAGGGCTCTCTGATTTCCCCATCACTTCTCAGCTCGCTGGGCATTATTTCCAGGGTCATATCAATTGTCCATCCTAGCCCGTGTCAACAAAGCACAGAAGCTAATTTCCTGAAACTATGGTGATGCGATTCTCAACTTTAAAATTCCTCCAAACTAAATTAATATGGGTCATCTCTCTGCTAATTTGCTCAAAAATAACCAGGAAAGATTGGTGAGTCAGAAGGGGAGCTACATTTTATTACATTCTATAGTATGGATGTCAAAAATAGAATCTATTCTTTGGATGTTACTGTGGATTCAAAGTGCTCACCATGTCACAGTTTGCGCAGCCACACTGTCAGAAATGAGAGCATCTCAGGAGACTTTGACAGCTGTTTTTGTTATCTCAAATTGAAAATTCAATGTCTTCTGTGCAAGAGACCAATTAAGCTACAAGCCAAATCCATCACCCCTCCCACAAAATGGCCCCAGGTCAATGCGCAACATTTTCATTCTATTCCCAAATAATTCTCTGAGGAAAAAGTAACAGAATTTTTATTCTCCAAAGAAGAAGGGATGGTGCATTGGGAAAGGAGGGTGAGGAAGAATATGGAGGAAGAGTAGGAAAAGGTCTCTTGGGTGAAATGATCTCCCAGTTAGGAGAAAGAAGACACAAGAAAGAGTGGTTTGTAGTTAGTTGTATGACAAATGATCATTGAAGGGGTTTCTCTATCCAAAAGGAGAAGACCTTCAGTCTCAAATGTCCCTTGATAATGACAGAGATGTCAGCAGCCATTGTTTCTACTAGCAGTAGCAATACTTTGCATATTCTTTGTTCATTCTTTCAACCATGAGCTAAGGCACAGTAAAACAATGAAGTGTGCCACTGGTCTGTTGTGAGGGCTACCTAGCCACACTGTTGTTAGTACCCTGGCTCCTCTTTGCTGTACAGGAATTCCTCATTTAAAAGAAACATTCAAAAGGCAGATGTTAGCCGGGCAGTGGTGGCACATGCCTTTAATCCCAGCACTCAGGAGGCAGAGCCAGGCGGATCTCTGTGAGTTCGAGGCCAGCCTGGGCTACCAAGTGAGTTCCAGGAAAGGCGTAAAGCTACACAGAGAAACTCTGTCTCGAAAAGCCAAAAAAAAAAAAAAAAAAAAAAGGCAGATGTTAAAACAGGATTTGTTTTTCTCTGCTGAATAGTATTCCATTGTGTAAATGTACCACATTTTATTTATCCATTCTTCAGTTGAAGGGCATCTAGGTTGTTTCCGGGTTCTGGCTATCACAAACAATGCTGACATGAACATAGCTGAGCAAGTGCTCTTGTGGTATGATTGAGCATTCCTTGGGTATATGCCCAAGAGTTGTATAGCTGGATCTTGGGGAAGAATGATTCCCAGTTTTCTAAGAAAGGGCCATATTGATTTCCATCTAATGACTGAGGGATCTGGAAGCAGAGATCCACGGCTAGGCCCTGGGTGGAGCTCCGGGAGTCCAATTAGCGAGAAAGAGGAGGGTCTATATGATCGAGAATTGTTGAGACCAAGGTTGGATAAAGCACAGGGACAAATAGCCAAATGAATGGAAACACATGAACTATGAACCAATGGCTGAGGGGCCCCCAACTGGATCAGGCCCTCTGAATGGGTGAGACAGTTGATTGGCTTGATCTGTTTGGGAGGCATCCAGGTAGTGGGACCGTGGTCCTGTGCTCATTGCATGAGTTGGCTGTTTGAAACCTGGGGCTTATGCAGGGTCGCTTGGCTCAGCCTGGGAGGAGGGGACTGGACCTGCCTGGACTGAGTCTACCAGGTTGATCAGTCCTTGGGGGAGGCTTTGCCCTGAAGGAGGTGGGAATGGGGGTTGGGCTGGGGGGAAGGGGAGGGGGGCGGGAGGGGGGAGAACAAGGAAATCCGTGGCTGATGTGTAGAACTGAATGGTATGGTAAAATTAAATTAAATTAAAAAAATTTAAAAAATTAAAAAAAAAACAGGATTTGTAGTCTTTTGAGATCAAGGGCATAGATGATGGAAATGTCTCAAGCAAGGGCTGAGGAAGAGACAACCCCATCATTACATTGACAATAGGTGACAAAGAAGGGCAAAGGTGACTTCCACCCAGAGAAACAAAAATACATGACACTGGGTCCAGTGTTCCTTCTGACTTCCCAATATAAGATGAACTGCACCATTCAGACCGGGCTGTAGATCCCAGGTGGAGACTGCTGTGGTTCTGGCAGCAGCCATCAATACCTGTAGGCAGATGAGACTGTTTGCTTCACAGAAGGTGGAGTAGCCAAGGAATACATCTTTCTTTCTAGGCTATTCCTTGTCTTGGAGACACATTTACCAGTAAATAATTATTGAAAAATTGAGTCTGGATTTCCACAACCCACATAAAAAAGACAGCTGCAACAGTGTGCACCTATAACCTCAGTACCAGAAAGATGCAGATGGGAGGATCCCTGTGACTTATAAGTCAACTATTCTGGTAGAATTAGTGAACTACAATGTGGCAATATATTGTGTCCCCCAATATATTATATACCCTAACGAAGCTTATCTGAGGATCAGAGGAAAAAGCCAGCCACTATATTAAACATAGAAGTCAGGCAACAGTAGCACCTGCCTTTAATCCTATCACTTGGGAGGCAGAGATCCATTTGGATCTCTGTAAATTCAAGGTCACACCGGGAACAGAGCCAGGCATGGTGGCACACACCTTTAATCCCAGCACTTGAGATCTCATGTCTTTGCTTGGGAAGGACACAGGCCTTTAATCCCAAGAAGCGATGGCAGAAGTAAAAAGGTGTATAAGGCATGAGGACCAGGAACTAGAGGCTTTGAGCAGCAGTTCCACTGAGGTCCTCAGGGGTGAAGACTCAGGCTTTCAGTCTGAGGATTCATGGAAATAGGACTGACTGAGGAGTTGGTGAGGTGAGGTTGGCTGTGGCTTGTCCTGCTTCTCTGATCTTTCAGCATTTACTCCAGTATTTGAATCTGGGTGTATTTTATTAATAAGACTGTTTAGAAATTTGTGTTACACTACAGGCTCAATGAGAAACCCTGCCTCAAAAATATGGTGAATAATAATTGTGGAAGACACCTGATATTGACTTTTAACCTCCACATACATATATAAAGATCATGGGCACCAACACACACACACACACACACACACACACACACACACACACACACTGAAAGAAAACAGAAAAATTAAACAAAGAAAATGAGCAGAAGGACACATATTCAGAGGAAATGGGCATGTGTAGGTTTGAGTGTCCTTCGTTACTCAAAATACCTATTGATATGCTGATAATGTTCCACTGTTCATAGGGAACATATTTTTAAAAGGCCCCCTTTGTAGCAATTGAGATTATAGCTTAGGAGATATTTATAACTTAATATAGAAATGCTTTTGCAAACTAATTGGATAGTAATTTTTTAAGTTTACAAAATAGAATTTTTTGCTTTTTAAAAAATTATTTATTTATTTTACATCCTGGTTGCAGTTTCCCCCACTCTCCTCTCCTCTCAGTCCCTCCTCCCTACACTGCCTTGTTCCCAGCCCCAATCAACTCCTCCTCCATTTTTTTTTGGGGGGGGAGGCAGATCTCTTTTGACTAAGCACCTCCCCATGTATTAAGGCTGGGCAAGACAACCCAGCATGAGGAGTAGGGTCCCAAAAGCTAGTAAAATAGTCAGATAGAGCCCCTGTTCCTACTGTTAGGAGTCCCACAAGAGGACCAAGTGACACAACTGTAACATACACGCAGAGTGCCTAGGTCAGTCCCATGCAAGCTCCCTGGTTGTTGATTTAGTATCTTTATTTTTATCATGGAGATTGCACTCTATATTTTATATAGAATACAATATATTTACTTGTATATCCCCAATGCCAAATGCTGCATATGTAAAATAAGTCACAAAACAAATGCTTGACTTACGTATTTGTGTGTGTGTGTGTGTGTGTGTGTGTGTGTGTGTGTGTGTGTGTGTGTATGCAAGTGTACAGGTGCATATGTGTGTGTGCATGTGAGGTTAGAGGACAAGTTCAACTGCCATTCACAGGAATGCCATCCCTGTCCTTTGAAACAGGATCTATCATTGGCCTAGAACTCAGATGTAGGTTAGACCGCACTAGCCAGCTAGCTCCAGGTGCCATCTTGTCTCTGCCTCCCTCACCCTATGATTGAAAGCATGTGCCACTATGCTTGGTGTTTTTACATGGGTTCTGGGGATGGAACTCAGGTCTGTAAGCTTGTGTGGTAAGAACTTTATTTCCTGGGTCATGATTTACCACACATTCATGCATAAGGCTGTATCAAGAAACAAAATGCTAGAGAATGTTTGTGTCTAGTTGGGAAAAGCACTGGGCATCAGCATTTGCTGGTACTCATCACAGGCATTTTACCAACTCAATATCATGTGTGGTCATAAAATAAATATTTCCCAGTTAATCAAACATAATATAGAAACAGTAGAAAACAAAAAGTAAGGTTATGTACCTATGTATGCTTCCATTTTCACATTTGATAATTGATAATTTTCTTAGGAAGTGCTTGGCTTACTTTCTACTTGTTCTTTCTCAATTTTTTTTTTATCTTAAAGAACAAATTTCATAGACACATTTTCCCAGGGAGACCTGGGATAAATTGACCTGATCACAGCAATGACTGTGATTAACCAAAGCTAGCTGAGTTTACTTGATGCCACTTTTTGAAGACAGATCATGAGCCTGATGCAAATGGCTTCCCTGTTAAGTCTTTTCAGAGCTGCAGAGGAGAGATCCTGCACACTTATCTTTGTGTCTGTATCCAAGCCAGAGGCTTTCAGTCTCTAACTTGCTTCCACTTAAGATCTTTTCAAGATAAGCAGCCATCTCATGACTCAAGCACAACTGTGATCTCATAAGTCTTTCTAGAGGTTTCCCAGATCTGACTGGATTGCTCTGTCTTCCTAAATCACATTACCACATCAAGCATGAGCACTTGCCTTCCTCCTTAGAAAACTACCAATAGAAGTGAGCCATGTCTCTCTTACACTGTTGCATTAATGCCCTCTCTCACCTCCAGTCCTTTTACTCCAAGCAGTGGAATCTGACCAGAACATTTAATAATGTGAGGCTCTGATTTGTGACTGGGCTTGTTTCAGGCTATGCAGCAGGGGTTAGCTCCCTCTTGGCTGATCCTATTAGCACAGTTGGTGAGGTGTCAGAGTCAAGGCATGAAGAATGGATAGGGCTTTTCCAAATGCAGGCTATCAGGGATAGCAGGTGTTTGTACAGATAACCCTCCCTTTCTGCAGCAATTTGTCTTTACCTGGAGCAGTTGGTAGGGTCCCCCACTCCAGCAACAGTTCCTAGGACTGCAGAAGCAAAGTAAATGGCAGAATGTGGAAACTACACACAGACATGGTAAAGCATGTTCCCAGGGGTGTTGAAAATAAAACCTATCCTGAGAATGACCCTGGGCCTGGGCACATAAAAGTCAAAGCTATTCTCTTCGCTGGTGTGTCCTGGGCAGTCTAACACAGAAAGCTGAGATATTATTAAATTATTACAACTTGCTTTTGACGTTTATAGATCATATAATTCCTTAGTTCTGTAAAAGTTGACAATATAACTTACAAAATGTGCCCACTTGGCTTGCCAGGATGTTGAGACTTGTCTGTGTCAGGCTAAACACAGTGGCAATCTTGCTCTCACTTAGGGTGTCATGGGGCTTTGAATAATCCATCTACTAGCAGAGAGCTCTTTCCAATTCATCTGGTAGCATATGGTTCTAATTGTTTCACAGTTTGTATCCTAGTTCTGACTTTCTCTCCTTTATTAAAATTTTAATTTTATTGGAATATGTGAATTACTGAAACTCTTCTGTGATGACATTTCCAGACATATCTCAGGTATTTTCATCATATTCATCCTCTATGAGCCTTTCCATGCATTGTCTTTCTTTGACTCCCATTTCCTTCTAGAATCTCAATTTTAAGTTTCCCTCTTGGTTTCCTGTCTTTTCTCTCCATCCTCAAACTTTATATGGAAGAGAAAACACCAGATGTTGTATCTTCAGGCACAGCTTGTTTCATTTTGTGGTATAATGTCCACTTACATCTATTTCCATCAACTCCATTCTTCTTTATAGTTAACTAACACTTCCTTGCATGTATGTACATCTTCTTTATCCATTTACCTGTTGGTAGGCACAGTACCTATAATTTTGGTCTTGACTTCTGTGAATAGTATCACAAAAATCATGAGTACAGGCCTCTCTGTGGTACATTAACTTAGATACTCTGGATATAACCAGAGTGCTTTAGTAAGACCACATGGTGGTGTTATGCTTATTTCTCTGAGAAACTTCCATACTGGTCACCATGGTTCAATGGAAGATTAGAAATAAGCTATCTGAGTATAAAACCCAACAAGGATATCATTTGACTCTCAACCCAGTTACCAAATACATACAGTGCAAAACAGACAGATTATTTAAGAAGGAATGTTGGATGCACACCTGGAGAACAACAAATCCCAATCACTATCTCTCACAGAATACTAAAATCAACGGGCTTTTTTCCTTCTGAGGGCTCTCTCTAAAGTGGCACAATTACCCAATGTCCTGATGTTGACCTGTGTCCCTTGGCTCATGGGTCAAATTTCTAGTTTGACATTCTTTAACTATGAAAACAAGTCCCTCTAACCCCAACCTTTCTGTAGAAACAATGTAGGCCACAGATGAAAGCTATTAGATAATAAACAGCAAAGCAGGTCTAGGAAGCAGAAGCAAGAAATTCTGAAAAAAAACAACTGGCAGAACAGCTAGGTCTCTTACTCAGGGTCTTTATGACATTATGATGATGATGATGATGATGATGATGATGATGATGATGATGATGATGATGATGTTGATGGGGGTGATGGTGATGGTGATGATGACGATGGGAGTGATGAGGATGGTGATGATGATGGTGATGATGATGATGTTGATGGGGGTGATGGTGATGATGACGATGGGAGTGATGATGATGGTGATGATGATGGTGATGATGGTGATGATGATGGTGATGATGGTGATGATGACGATGGGAGTGATGATGATGGTGATGATGATGGTGATGATGATGATGTGGGGTGATGATGACGGTGATGATGATGTGGGGGTGATGATGAGGGTGATGATGATGATGGTGATGATAATGATGATGGTGATGAGGATGGTGATGATGGTGATGATACTGATGATGATGATGGACGTGATGAGGATGGTGATGATGATGATGATGGTGATGAGGATGGTGATGATACTGATGATGATGATGGACTTGATGAGGATGGTGATGATGATGATGATGGTGATGAGGATGGTGATGATGATGATGATACTGATGATGATGATGGACTTGATGAGGATGGTGATGATGATAGTTAGGAGAAGAGGGAAAGTCAAAAGAAGAGGGAGAGAAACAAGGAAGAGGGAATGAAGGAGGAAGAGCTATGCTAGACTTATCTGTGGGATTTGTCACCCAGATTCCAATAAACACATACCCACTGAGCCTCTTTATTTTTCACAAACCAGTGCAATCACCCTTACTCACTCCACGTGCTAAGACTGCAGCTAAACCTAGTGTAATAATGAACTCACACAGAAAATCAGAGCAGAATCTTCGCAAAGCCCCATGACTTCCTCTGCCACTCTCTTCAAGATTGTGTTCATAGTATGATACTCTACCTTCTTGTGTTACCTGGAACTGTCTGAGGGGCATTTAGTGTGTCATTGCAGGTAAAATGGGCAGGCATTACTGCTCCCTGCCAGTGGGAAATTCTCCAATGGATTTGTGCCCAAATCTACCACCGTTAGCTCTGGTGCTATTGCCTTTGAAGTGCTGTTTTTAGCCATGATGATAGATGGCATCCCCATGGGCTGTGTGACAATCGATTAATTAAGATCATAAGAGCAACTAAACTGGATGTGTTGTGGAATTTATTCAGGTTACAAGCTGAAAGAATCAAAATAATGTTTGTCTCATGTTCTAGGAAAAGTCTTAAAGGTAGAAGACTTGGGCTTTAATGTCAATTCCAGAAATTGCTCTGAATGAATACTTGAGTTACCTGCACAGTCCAGATGGCCTTCATCATGCTGCCCACATGATAAGCACAGCATTACCGACACCACACACCTTGAGAAGGTGGAATAAGAGTACCCAAAGGAGATGGAAATCTGCCAGGACGCAATACACACCATGATCTCAAACTAAACATAGGATAGTTTTTCTTCTTATACTTAGACCTAAGGTAGCTGCCATGTCTTCTCAACCTATAGTTTGTTTTATTTTATTTTATTTTTGTGGTACTGAGATGAAATCTAGAATTTCACCACTGGTAGTCAAATGACTTATGTGCCTCATAAACCTGACCTCCCTGTGTGTGTATGATATGTATCGCTCTGTTTCTGTGTCTCTGTCTCTGTCTTCATCTCTGTCCTCTTCCTCTCCCTCTCTTTCTATCTCTATCTTTCTCTCTGTGTAAGCTAGAAGTAAACCTCAGGTTTCATCTTTAGAGGGCTCAACTTCTTTTAGAGACAAAAAGAACCCCTACATTTTCCTCCATTCTCTTACAACCTTCATCTCACTTTTGCAGGATATAGCCAGGCATCTGTTGTGAAGAAAACTTTCTTATACTTGGGTGTTTTTGACATTTTAATCATACAATTAAGCAATCTGAGGGAAGGATGCAGAGGAGAATTCACTACAGGATGCTACAATGCACTGCAAACCCTAAGCTAAACAACATCTAATCATCTGCAAGTTATGTAGGTAAGTAAAAAACAATGGGATAGCAATATAGACAATTTGGGTATTAGAATACAAGTGCATTGGATATTTTCTTGTACTCAACATTTTTTCAAAACAACATATACTTAAAAACTATATATATATATATATATATATATGTGAGTTATGTAGATGTAAATAAAAGACAATGGGACAGCAATATAGACTATTTGGGTATTAGAATATAAGTACATTGTAGACTTTCTTGTACTCAACATTTTTTCAAAACAACATATACTTAAAAAACTGTCTATATCTTTATCTATATATATATATGTATATATAGATATATGTGTGTGTGTTTGTATATATGTATATAAAAACGCATACATTTGGAATACTGGTCATTTTGAATGCCTGAAATATACAGATGATCTTCAACTTTATAGACATTTTAATTAAAGTCATACATAAACATGATTTTCAAAGACAATAATTGAAAGACATGAGTTGTGATGGATATGTGTGTTTATATGCACATACACGTATGTGTGAAATACAAAGTCCCAAATTCAAAATGCTCCATTGTCTAAGTGCTTGAGTCCCCATATAAAAGCACAATAGGAAGTTCTGCCCCAGACCCATGTGATGGAAGCAAACTGCAGAGATAGGCAAGTAGGGGCAGTCTATGAAGCTTCTTAAGGGAACATATGCCATCCTTCCAGCTCTTCAGTTTCAGCATGTTCATCTCTGTCATATACCCCAGCTTCATGCTATCTGTTGTTGTTTGTCTTTGCTCTTTTACTATTTGGTCTTTGGGGGACCTGGCACTCAGCTCCCAAATTTATCACACATGAAGGCTTATTCTTACTTATAAATGCCCAGCTTTAGCTTGGCTTGTTTATATCCAGATTTTCTAACTTAAATTATCCCATCTACCTTTTGCCTCTGGGCCTTTTCCGTTTCTTACTTCAGTATATCTTACTTTCACTGTTAGTCTGTGGCTGGCTGTGTGTCTGGGTAGCTGGCACCTAGCATCCTCCTCTTCTCTCTGGCGCTTTCTTCTTTCTTTCTCTCTCAGATTTCTCCTTCTATGTATTCCCTCTGCCTGCCAGCTCTTGCTATCCTTTCTCTTACTTTGCTATTGGCCATTCAGCTCTTTATCAGACCATTAGGTATTTTAGACAGGTAAAGTAAGTAACACAGCTTCCCAGAGTTAAACAAATGCAACATAAAAGAATGCAACACATCTTTGCATCACTAAACAAATGTTCCACAGCATAAATGAATGTAACATATCTTAAAATATTCTACAACATTATCTTTCTCATTTATTTAGATTTATTTACATTTATGTATGAATGTTTTCCCTGCATGTATGTATGTGTACCATATAGGTGCTTAGTGCCTGTGGAGGACAAAAGAAGGCATGAAGTCCCTGGAACTGGAGTTATGGATAATTGTGTCACTCTGTGGTTCTGGATCCTGAACTTGGATCCTTTGCAAGGGCAGCCAATGCTCTTAAGAGCTAAGCTATCTCTCCTCACTACTGCCATTTAAAAGAAATATTGCAAAAAGTTACATCCAGGGTCTGGAGCTAGAGTGCAGGCAAAACATGATGAACATTGTGTAAGTTATTATGAATATGCAAATCCAAAAACATCTGATGTTTAATGTGCTATTGAGGCATGTATATATATGTGTGTATGTGTGCATGTGTGTATGTATATGTGCACATGTGTACATGTGGTTTTGTACATATATATGTGTGTGCATATGTGTATGAGTGTATATGTATACATATATGGGTATGTTTCTATGTATGTGTGTATGTGCTTATGTGTACATGTCTATGTGTGTATATGTCTATTTGTGTGTATCTCTGTGTGTCTATATATGTACGTATATGTGTGTGTCTAAATATGTATGTGTCTATATATGTCTATGTATGTATATCTGTATGTCTATATATGGATGTGCCTACTTGCATATGTATTTATTTGTATGTCAATGTGTGTGTGTGTATGTGTGTGTGTGTGTGTGTGTGTGTGTTTGCTTCCAGAAAGCAGTAAGAATCCTTAGTGAACATTGAACATCACTGAGCATGCTATCTCAGAAGGCCGATATTATGCCCATCTTCAAAAACCCCCAGTGGTGGAGACTAATCCTGACTTTCACCTCTGGCCTAGCTTGTCGTTGTGCATATTTTCACTGTGAGGACCTGCTTTGATCAGGTGCTTTGTAGTTGAAACTTTTTGTTTTTACCCATCAGTTTTTATTTTATTCCTAATATTTACAATACAGATTTTATTCTTACCAGGACTACAATATTCAAAGCATCTTTTTCCATATGGGCCAATTTTGAAATTTACATGACATTAGAATTTATATGAGATGAAAGAAATGCTTACAACATCATTAAAATGTCAAGTATCTACATTTTATTTTATAAATTTTATGACATATAATTGCTATATACTCATTCATTGAAAAATCAAGCTATACTGCCTGGATATCTGTGTTTATATGGTAAAGCAGTCGTAATGGAAGAAATAAAATTCATCAAATTGCCAAATTTACTATTTTGCAACTCACATGAAGGAGAAGCAAATAGTCATTGCATTTAAAATCATAGAAATTAAAAATAAAACATTATCTCTTTCCTACTGTTGACATTTATACTAAGAGTTGAGAAATTTGGGTATTCGCATTGTGCATGTAATTATTTTATACTGAAAATACACAGATAGAGGTCTCAGAATAACAGTGCCAATATTGTCAACATTCTTTTGAAAACAAATGAACATACCTTTATTTGTTTTGTAGCGCTGTTGATCAATGGTTCAAAAATACAATTATGATGTTTAAGACCTATTTGTAAGATCTGTACAAGATCAAGGCAGTCCAAGTCTCAGCACAGGTTGGGGAGGTGGAGGGGCTCACAATGTCCCACTCCTAGGAGAGGAGCTATTTGTAACAATGGTTGATGGGGAGGGAAAGGCAGTTTTCTTTTGGGATAACGTGCCTGGATAGCTGTGTATGATCCAGTAGATGGCCCTACACCCATGCGCATCCCAGAAGTACTAGGCGGACAGAGACAGAGACAGACAGAGCACAGACAGAGACAGAGAGATAGACAGAGAGACAGACAAAGACAAAGACAGAGTGAGAGAGCGCACATGAAGTTGGGAGAGAAAATCAGAGGGGAGGGGGAAAGAATTGGAAGGAAAGGAATGAGGTTTAAATGAGATCCAAACACATCATACCGAAGTACGAAATCCTCAAACAATAAACAACCCACTATTTAAAAGATTCTTTGGCTCAAATGACAACTCTGTATTGTCATTTACATAAAACTCTATGTTACAACCATGACATGCTGTCGTGAAAGGAATCCTGCTTCCACCCCCTCCTTCCTCCCATTCTCTGTATGTGATAATAAAGGAATGCATATATATTTTACTCTCCATACTTTAGTATTTTCACCCCATATGCCATTTCTGAGTCCTCTTTTTTCACTTAACAAATCTTGAGTGTTGTACCATATACAAGGAGATGACTCCTATCTATTATCCAAGCTGCCTGCTGCTCTGCTATAGACTTACTGTAGTTTATTATCTCTGTGGGTAGAATCTTAGAATCTGTCTATATCACTTGGGGACTCACATCCGTAATCTCAACATTCAGAAGTCTGAGACAGGAGGATTTCTGTGAATTGGAGTCTGTTCTGGGCTATGTAATGAGTCACAGGCCAGCTAGGGCTGCGGTGTGAGAGCCTGTCTTAATATCTGCAAACCCCTAATGTAAGAAAAAGAGAGACATCTAGGTAGTAATGAGTTTTCTTAAGTTTCATAAAAGGCATGAATGCTTCCTTCACGTTCTGAGTGTATATTTTAGGATGGATTTCCAGAATCCCCTGTGCTGTTTAGATCACAATGGTTGGGTAATATTACTAGACGTGGCCTAGTTCCTTCTCACTGTGGTAATAATGTTTTGTGACTCAACAGTAATATGTGAGGTTCTAGGGTGTCTTGGTGGCAGTCACGAAGTAAGTTGTGTATCTCTGCATTTTGTCAATTGGATATATGAGAAATAGAATGTAGTAATTCTAATTTTTCATGTCTATTAAAATGTCACACAAATACAGATCTATTTTTTATTTTAAACACCAGGAAATATTGCTTATGATATTTGAGGCAATCAGAATGCAATTGTGACCTATTTTCTAATGCATAAACACAAGTGTGAGTTTAATGAACACTAGGGTCTTTTGTACTTTTACAAAATATATCCTGTTATTTATCTATTACCATGGAAGGGTAATTTGTTACCATATATTTGAGTTAGAAATTGTTTACCACAAATGAAGCCGGCATTTTTGTAAACTAGGGCCGTTCATCTGGTACCTTATTTCTGGCTTTGTGTGGGCCACTACTGATGACACTGAGCACATCTTTCAAAGGGAGACCATTACATGAATAAAGCTTAGGATGACAAAGCAGGACACATGGTGTATCTGCTCGGTGATTGTTGTCAACAGTCACAGTGTCATTTACAGTGGGTGTTTGCCTTCTCCAGAATTTAGAAATGTGATTATAGAACAGTTTTAGCCAATTCTGAATAAGGATATCTTTCCAGTTCTGCTGAACATTTTCTTCCCCTGGATTCTCATGCCCCTTCTATGATACCTCCCGTAGGAAGTTCAAAGAGGTGAGCATTTGCTTCCCTCCCATCCCCACTTTATGCAGAGAGTGTTCAGATAACAGCTCTGAGACAGCAAAATACAATAGGCTTTCAGAGTGTATCTACCTGGCTGGAATGGCTGGGCCAGAACCAGGCTAACTCAGGGCTGTGGTTTACTCAATAGAATTGTATATGTATTCCACTGGGCAGTGCTCTACAGTGTGCTGGATCCACACAGAAGCTCGCAAATCCCCATGCTCTTATTGACTATTCTATCTCTGAGCAAAGTCTTAAATTCACTGGCTTGTCCTGACTATCCAATTTGCTCTAACAGTGCCCTCATGAGCTCAGCACCATGGTTCTTTATTGTCAATTGTTTCTTATTTCCAGAAAATTCTAGAAATGTTTTTTCTGTATACACATGATCTTCTCTTTAAGTGTGTGTGTGTGTGTGTGTGTGTGTGTGTGTGTGTGTGTGTGTGTG
>CABHPR010141872.1:42482-68340 GCA_902168415.1 Peromyscus melanophrys
CTCTCTCTCTCTCTCTCTCTCTCTCTCTCTCTCTCTCTCTCTCTCTCAAATGTTATTTGATGCCCTTTAACTTGCTGTATTCTTTGGAAGAAGCCAAAATGGATTTTCTGTGAATTAGCATGCAATTTGAATTATTTTGCAGCATTTCTGCATCCAAGGTTTGCCAGGGCCATAAGTCATGAGACACTAAGCACTGCACTCAGCTTTCATATGCAATATTTCCAGGAGGTAGGATGCATACTCAGGGCATGAGATACATCTTTTAAGACACTTTTAATCTAAATGGACTTCTGAAGCACACAGCTCAGCAGATACCCTTTCGGATGTAGAATCATCTCTTCATTTATGATGGATTATACTTTCAATCACCATAAAAAATTTCATATTTAAAACCATGTGAAAAAAAATATAAATAAAATCTTCCCCCCTAATTTTTCTACCAGTGAGACCTCATCATGGTGAGACCAGAATGAGTTAACACAAGAGTGAACAAACCTCACTCAGTTCTTGGTTATTGCATCTTGTGACACCGGGAAGTTGGGAAAGGTAAACTACATGTGATTGGCAAACACAGATATTTAAGTCATTGAGAATGTTGCTTTTTAAAAGATGGTTAGGAGAGAAAACCACCTTTATCTTTCTCAGAATTAGCACTGCTATGGGGGAAAAGTCTCTAGTTACTTAAGCCACAGTATTTGAAATGTTTTCTATCCAGTTTCTCGGCTGGGATTCTACACAGCGAATACTGTTCTCGGGAGATAGGGAAATGACCCTGGTGGCAAAGTGCCTGCTTTACAAACACAATGACCAAAGTTTTATTCCCAGAAACAATGAGAAAAAAAAATCAGGCATGGCAGCACACATCTGTAATCCAAGTTCTAGGAAAGTGGATCCAGGAGCATCCCTGGGGCTTGTTGGACAGCCAGTCTGACCAAATTGGTAAGCTCTGCTTCCCTGGCAGTCTATCTCAAAATATAAGGTGGCAAGTGACCAAGGAAGGCATATGACATGAGATTTCTGGCTTTCACATGCATGCCCAAATATATGCACATACACAAATGGACACCTGCATACATACATATACATACAAATGCATACACATTATACATGTGAGCACACACATGCATGCACACACACACACACACACACACACACACACACACATCAACCTCCTTTTTCCAGATCCCATTTAGTCTCTGGACCAGCAAGTGGAAGACTTGTCATACAAGAACCTCAGAATGGCTTCCGCTTTCCATCTGACAACTCCGTCACCTCCCCAGCACAGGCTACCTGCAGATGCCACATCTCCCAAACGGAAGCACACCAGTGTCAGAAAATGACAGCACACCAATATCCTTCTGATATTCTGAGTGTGAGTCTGCTCCCTTCCTGCTTCTTCTGTTTCTGCCCCTTCTGTCTTCTTTGCAGACACAATGACAGTGCCCTTCATTCCCCTCACCTTTCCTATCTAACTGTTTCTTAGTATCAATGGCATAGTACCTCAGTGGCACCCAATCTTCACTTTTAATTGCTTCTTCATACTCTCTAGGCTTCCATCAACAAATGAAAATTATTTAAGTGATCCTATTTTCCTCTTCCCCCGGTTAGGTTCACTTCTTCAATCCACTGCATAACCAGGCTCTAAAGGCGGATTTTTACATCAATATCAATGTTTACCTAAGAAACATTAAAATCATCAGGTTACCCCTCTCTTCCATTGTCTCCCCACACAGACTTGATTTTATATTGCTGTAAAAACTGATGCTGAAACCAAGAGTGGCATGGATGAAAAGATCTGTTCTAAATGTAGAAGACTCAATGATACACATGAAATGTAATGTGCTCCATAGTTCTTCTCTATTTGAATGAAAATATTTTTTACTTCTCATTGAAATTATAATATGGAAAGAATGGCTCTCCTTTCTGTAACCCCATGGCACCTCCAGCTGTCTGTTTAGAACCTCACTTAGCAGAATTCTATCCCATATCATTGTCTCAAGAAACACCACTGTCTTTCTTCTCCCACACGTGTTCTTTGTTGTTTGTTTTGTTTTGACTTGATTTACTGGTTTTATCTTTGTAAAACTGCGCTCAAATGTCACCATGCATTAAGCCCAGTTTAGTCATATACTCTCTATAGAGTGCATCAGTCACCTGGACCACAGTACCTTGTCCTGACTGGCAGCTCTGTTTTCTGGGGCTTTTATTTTGTGTCTGATAATTATTTGGACATCAGCTTTCAGTTGACCCAGAAAAGACTGCTAAGGGTAAGGCCAAAAACCTTGTGTTTATATCCTCTGTATTCTCTAGATGAGTTACTGAAACAGTATGATTTACTGTACAAATGAATATATGTTATAATGCTTGCTCGGAAAGTCTTAGAATCTCAGATTGGGTGGGGTTCTTAGTATACTGTTATACTTTGCTTACTGTAAATCCAAGTACCAAAATTAGAGTTTAATCAGTAAAACTGTTACTGGCTGAGCTATGGATGCCCATTCACACACTGAAGTTCTAGTCTCAAAGACCACAGAATGTGACTCCTTTGGAGACAGTTTCTTGGGAGGTGGTCAGTTACAGTGAGGTTGATATAATCCTTGTAGGAAAAAGAAATCCAGACAATGGAGACACAGAGCAACACATGAAAGATGACATGAGACTATGTGAGAAGGTGGATAGCCATCTGTACTCCCCCCAAAAAAACCCCAGAAGTTTCAGAACTCTGCTGGAATCTAGATCTCAGAATTCAGTCTCCAGAGCCGTGAACAAGAAAACTGCCATTGTTTCACCACACAGAAGCCATACAACACTCCTTCTCTCCATGTTTTAACTTCAACGATAAGTGAAAAATTATATTCATTCAAATAGAGGACAACTATGGAACACTTTACATCTCAGATATATCATTGAGCCTTCTCCAGTTAGAACATAGATTTGCATCCATGCCACTCTTGATCTCAACATCAGTTTTTATAGCAATCAATACTAAACAGAAAAGGGCTCTTTCCATGGTCCTGCTGCAGGAGAGATGGGTTAATCACCCACCGCCCCGCTATTGAAGATCTCAGAATTAATGGGGTAGAATACTCAAAACAATTGAGTTCATGGGCCCAGAATCAATCACTATTATAAGTATAAGCTGTTGTTGCTGAACCAGGCTGGGTTCAGGGAATGCACAGCCTCTGAGGTAGTAGGTAGAATGTCAGGCACTGTTTTAAAGGGAAGGACATGGAGTTTGACAAAATGATCTGCTTTCTTGCTGGTCCATGTTAAGAAATGTGCAGCATCTTCTTGTGCTCACAGAGTCTGGCCAGGCATCTGAACACAGAGTCTTAAGACCCATTAATTGGTGAGGCAGACCTGAAAACAGAATATTCTAATTGAAAGTTCTTAGTGCTAAAGTAAAGAGGGAAAGGAAGCTACAGAGAACCTGAGGTCAGGAGAGCTTTACTCTGCTCTCAAATGGCTCTGTGTGCAATGTTCATATTGACATGTCTCAAGTACCCAGTATCCTCAAATCACTACGTGCATCAATTTAACCCATCAGACTATCCAAAGTTAGTAATTAGCCCCACTTTATAGATGCTGAAATCTGAATGAAGAATGGCACCAACAGACCCAAAATGTGATACCTCAGGAAGTGTGGGTTTTAGACCCTCTGCTTCTGCCTTTAGGATCATAACTATATCCCTCAAGTACATTTAGAAATTTCATGTTTTCTATGGGGGTACAGAGGGATGGGACCTTAAAGAGGTATGTCTCTCAGAATGGCTCCATTGTCATTAATCAACCAACACTGTCACCTTGGATGCTCTCTCTCTTTATCTCTATCTCCTTATCTCCCTATCTCCCTGTCTGATTATCTCCTTTTCTGTCTCCCTGTTTGTCTGCCTGTCTGTCTGCCTATCTCAGTCTCCCCCTCCTGGCCTCTTACCCTCCGGCTCACCCATCTCTTTCTCTGACTGTATTTTTTCATGGAATAGACACAATGAAAAAGCACCTGCAGGTTGTCAGTCTGTCAGAGTCTTTGTCCTCTAGAGTGGTAGGCTACTAGCTCTATGTTCAGAGTGCTTCATCACTGTGGGCAATGATCTATTTCCTATCCCTCCTTGAACCAGGAGGGAGGATGCACTGTGAGGCACAATGACATGCCCAGCACATTGTACCAATGGTATTAGTGTCCTGGGAATCTGGAGCCAGGAAAGATCTAGTTTGAGCTGTGCCACAGACTCTAACAAAGGACAGCTCAAATTTTACTATTACTGACAAGAAGACCATGTAATATTTCCAAAGGTTCTACTCCCTTGAGAGTTGGGTCTGGCACACTCTTATTTCCTGTCACCAGACTGAGCTGTGAGCAGTGTTTGGTCTCAATTTCATGATAAAAGATAATATTGCTGGCTTCCAAATTCACCACCAGGCCCAGTGAGACTGGAATGGGGTAGGTCAGCCTCAGTCTCAAGTTTTCTGTGATAGAAGTGGACAGCAATTCATCCATGCAGGTTTCACAATTACATGTGATGTTATTTTTTAAATTATCTTGAATGTGCATTGGAGTGTTTCAATCTTTTTTTGATGAATTTTTGCATAGCTTAGTCCTCACAGACACCATAAAACTAATCACTCTCATATCACCTAATTTAAGGACCATTATCAGAACGCTTAGAAAATGCTGATAAAGCTGCACAGTCAGCAGTATGCACTGCTCAATGAGGGATGGACACATCATGCTCAGAGCTGAGCCCTTTCTGCTTTTAAAGGATCAATGTTGGCAAGCCTCTGCAACTGTGTGACTTAGTAGACAATAAGAACAGCTATTAATGCCCACATTCAATACAAGAGCTCCTCTACTGTTCATCCAGGGCTCCCATGCATCCTCCACAGCTTCCCACTTGGGAAGTGGAGGAGAAATCCATTGCTCATAGCATGCAGCCTGGGCTTCCTCAGCACAATCAATCCATAGCATGTGCCACAAAGAATGACTTCAAACTCAAATACTTCCACTGGGACATAATGCACTGCCCACCTGTGCCATCCACATGGTCTTAATAGAAATTAATTTACAAAACGATAAGCAGTGTTTATTAAACTTGTTGGGCCAAATATTTTTGATCTTCTAATTGACACCCCCAAGAAGAAGAGACACTGAAGTTCTCATTAGAATTTGGTATATGATACAGCATTGTTTGGGGGGAAATTGGGAAAAATAATGTCAATGTATGTGGTATTGTTGATAAGAGCAAAATCAATAGTAGGTGAATAGATTGTAGGATCCATTCTTCAAATCTCTCTGAAGTAGAGTTCTGGAAAAATCACTGCCTACTTTACACTTGTCTTTGAGCCATTGGAGACTTTTTGTCCTTTGTTTCTTGTACATTCCTTCAGTGGCATTTCTTCACATCTCTTTAAGATTAGACAATGGGATAAATAAATTGGAATCATTACTTATATACTCCATACACATGGGGAAAGAGCTCTCTTAGTAATTATCAAAACAACTGAATAGATGGCCATGAAGAAAACAAATGAAATTATAAGATGATTGTTTGGGAGTCATTGGTTCCTATACTAGAATAAGAGAATGTGACCATACAAGTTCATATTTACTTATTAAGAAGAAACAAAGTCACTTGCTTCTACTGCCCTGACCTCTTATGTACTCCACATGTGTTTTCTTGGGGCACCTTTCTCTATAGCAATACAATCATGCTTTGCAATTTACCAGCAACATTTAAAAACATTACAAGACAGTTCAAAAGGGAAGACTTAGTTAGGTTTACAGAAAAGATGGATAGAAAGCCATTTCTATTCAAGTTACTAACTGCCATTGTTCTTCTTGTCATTAACACATGATGTCAATGTTTTGTATCTATTCAAACTGAGGAACCAGTGTGAACGCATTGTGTGAATATAAATCCAATTTACACTGTGATTCAATCTTTTTGTTCTACAATTCTGTAGATTTTTCCAAGTCCATGATATCACACATTAACACTTGCAGTATCATGTCTAGGCTTCTCGCTGCTAAAAATCTAATCAGTGGGATCTCTTCCTCTACCTATAACATGAAATTATCATAGGGACCCATCCTATGACCTCATCTGGTCCTGGATCTTTCCAAGGGCCCTGACATCTTTTGTATTGACATTCAGATTAGGAGACTAAGTTTCCAATAAGTAACTTTGGAGGGTGTATAGTCAACCCAACAAAAGCTAAAAAATGGGCATCTAGGAAATCTTGTCTGTGGACATCAAGTTGCTACTAAATCAAGTACCTTTTTAGCCATTTTTACTTCTAATGATCATAATTGCAATACTTGAAAATATTTGAGTCATCATAATTCTTTACTTTCTCCTTCTAAATTGTCATGAAATAGGTTTTCTACTTTTGCAGATACAAATTATATGCAGATGCTCTAGTGATATTTAAAACTTACTTAGAGGGAATAAGGAAGAAAACTACCTAAGGCAATAGTGTTAAATGTACAAATCTCCAACTAGTACTAGAAAAAGAGTCTGTCTAATTACACTTGGTAACGTGTTTATGTGTTCTGCATCCAGCTTCATTGTAGCATTCATTACAATGCATCCTCCTAAGTCCATTCTGTGACGCAGCATAAAGTCCCTGAGTAATGCTATAGTCCTGGAGTACATCAGCATTTAAGAGGGGCTCAGGGAACTGCTATTCCCTTGTAGATGCAAATAGTCTACCTGCAACTCATCAGTGTGCCTCTTTTTCCAGAAATAGGACAGTGGGATTAAAAATACATTCAGGAAACAGCAAAGCCACACTAGATTTAACATTATAACTTCATTTAAATATAGAAAAACTGGGAATTTTGAAATTATGCTATTAATTATTTATAGATATATACACAGCACAATTTGTATTTGTTCATTATAACAAATATCTGAATGTTTAGTCTTATTTAAACTCTTCATATCTGTATCAAGTATAGGAAATCTGTTAGGAGGGAGCATATTATAGTGTACAGTGTTGATTTAAAAGTCAAACAGACTTTAATCATGACTTTAATCATCTTTAATCATGACTATGATAAATAGCTTTTTAACCTGGACAACAAGGTGCCCTATCATGCATGTACCACTAATATCCATGTGTTTGCACTTTGAGATTGTGTACCTTAAGTCCAGACATCTTATTTGACTCTAGACCTAGGCTTTCTGCATTATTTGAGGCATTGGTATATTTCACAGTTTTCTTTTTTTTTGAATTTATTTTATTTTATTTTACAATATAATTCAACTTTACATATCAGCCATAGATTCCCCCGTTCTCCCTCCTCCCGCCCCGCCCGCCTTCCCCCAGCCCACCCCCCATTTCCATCTCCTCCAGGGCAAAGACTCCCCCGAGGATTGAGATCAACCTGGTGGACTCAGCCCAGGCACCCTGCTTCATTACTTATGGTACACTATCAAAGCTCCTTATTTGTTGAACACTTTCCAGCTCCTTCAGTTGGTAGTTCAGAGCTCAGCTCATCAGCTGCCCTTGACCCATTCCAACCTCTTGCTTGAGGATACTGCTTAGGGAAGTGACATCATTTTTCAGGTGAGTACTGATAAAAGCCTCAATGCCAGGCTTGCCTTTTTCCAATCGATTTACATATTCCTGTAGTGGTGAACTCTCTGAAACATATACCCAAGAAACAATTTACTCCAGCTTTACATTTGCAAACAGGTTTTAGAATAAAAAAAAAAACAGCATGACAATTGTACTACATTCAAAAACCCAAGTCATTACAGCTGTCACCTATATGGCTGGCCTCTCTATTCAGCACATTCCTATACACTGAATCTGCTCTGGTGACATTAACCTGATCTTAATTAAATCCATGAATTAACTATAGCCTTTCAAGTAACGCTGATATCCTTTGCTACTGATTTGATTAGAAGACTCCTCAACTCAGTATACTCAATGAAAGCTTGTTTATTGTGCTCCATAAGAGTTTATTACAAAGATTTGTAAAATCAATTGCTGAGTTTCATTGCGGCAAAAAGAAAAAGAAAGAAACAGGGCGAAAAAAACAACAAGAGAAACAACAACAAACATCTAGAATGGAAGCTCTGCAGAAGAGATTTAGAAGAAAGAGATTTTGAATGAAAACTGTTGTCTCCCAGAAATTTCATTTTCAAGCAAGTAGCAGATGCATACTAGAGAGGCCCAAGTGGTTAGAGCACGTCACTGCGTGGGAACTGAACTGGCGAGCCAGGCAGAAATGTGAGACCAGAATTCAGTCCAGACAGAATAAAGGACTAAAAAACAATTTTGTTTGAGGTCTAGGAAACAAAGGCAGGGTAATTACATTTATGGAGTGAATGTAGGCCAGGCACTCCCAAGCAATCCACTACTCCCTACATAAAACACTGTGGATTACAGCCAAGCCTGGGCTAGTAGTAAATAAAAGACACAGAGTAAAAAAGAATAGGGAATTATTTTGTATTCACTTTAATGAACATGCTGATGTTATAAGTACTGAAAAAATCTAGAATCAAGGGCCTCTAGAACAGCTGGGGGTGGGCCAAACATATTCCTGCTGATAATGTCTATTTCATAAAATATTTACACAGAGTACATAAGTGAACAATAGTTTTAGGAAACAGTTTTAAGAGATATGTTTTGCTATTTGTTCATGCATGAATCTCATTTTTCTTTTGATAGTATAAACCTAAGAAGAACACAATGTGGCATTTGTTACTCAGAGCATGTTTTTGTTGTGTGTCACCTTGTTAAACTGCAGCTTCCCAAACTTCCACATAAACATAAAATCAATCTAATTACACTCATAGAAAGCAAGAGATACGCACTTAAAACAGAAATCTAACCTCCCCACACACACACACACAGGAACGCGCGCACGTGCATGCGTACACACACACACACACACACACACACACACACGCACGAGATCCTAGGAGCATGTTTTCCTTTTTATAACAAATTCAAAGCATACGTTTTTCAAGCATATAATTAAATATAATTTGATTAGTAAAGGATTCAAATGGCTTTTTTTCCCATGGAATTTTTTTTAATAGCAGTAATTAGGCATTTGATTACCATCTACCTGCCTATAAAGTATCTGCACTTCTCATGTTTTCTCAATTGTCAGTTTAATTGCAAAGGCAGTTGTTCTGTGATGAGCTTTGCTGGAAACTCCAAGTCCTGATGCCATGGGTTTACATACATGGGCCTTGTTCCTGTGTGGTGTGGAGATCCTGCTAACTGAGCAATGTGTCTTGCTTCAAATCTGTCTTCTGTGTGTTAATTTTACAGGATGTTGTTTGTTATGACAAAATGTTACTTTGTGTTTTCAAACTGATAAGAGTATGAGCTAAGTGAATATCCATGTCTTTTTAAGTTTTTTTTTATTTTAGTTTCAAATGGCAGTTACATTTTCATATGTTTTAACTTTAATAAAATCGTAGGCATTTTAAAATATAGCATCACAAGGGATGGAAAGATGGCTCAGTGGTTAAGAGCACCAGATACTCTTCTAGAGGACCTGGGTTCAATTCGCAGTACCCACAAGACTATTCACAACCATCTATAACTATAATTCCAAGGGATCCTATATCCTCATCTTGGGCACCAGGCACACACATGGCACACAGATACACATGTAAGCATTCATACACATAATATTTAAAATAAGTAAATAAATAAAATATATCATATGTGTCAGCCATCTTTCTCAGAGTAACTTTAGGGGAGTTTGCCAGAGGGGTTGGAGTGTAAGAAATATTGTCTGGGGGCAGGCAATGTCATAAATCTTATCATATTCCATGATGCCAAAACATAAAGCCAGAAAGCTAGGAGTTTGTGGAACTTTGCTGGTGTGAGAAAGAGGAAAGAAAATTCGAGGGAAAGTAACAGTTAACTCTTCCTCATAACAACGAATCCTTTCATCCGACATCCAGACTAATGGTAGTCTTCTAATTGGGGCTTCCTCTGTCTCACCAGCTTTTGCTGTTAGTGACCAGCTTCCAGTGCCCCCATGCTCCAGAACCTGTCTGAGGACAGCTCTGATGTCCCTTCCCACCCAAGGGAGCATCCCTGGCTTTTTGTGTTTCTTGGTCTGCGCTGTTCAACAATCTGGCAGTGGCCTGTTTGCATTATGCTGTTACTATAGTGTCTTTGAAACTGTGCCTTTGGCCCTCTAGGGAAGAGTATGTTAAATACACACTATAGCATCTTCTGAATTATCCTCCTGAGTCAGGATACACCCACCCTTTCATGGGTAGGTACTTCCTCAAGGACTCTCTTCATCTGGAAAGTATGGTTACATCAGATCACAGGGATAGAGTAGGGGTAAGATGTCAGCTTCTGATTTGGTTGGACAGCACTTTTCTTATTCCCAGGCTAGCATTCAGGAGCCAACCTTGGTTATGAAGTAGAGCAAATATTGCCTTTGAGGTAAACTTTTAACAGTTTGATCATGGCTCCTAGCTGTCACTGGGTGCTGAGCACCCCACCATCCTTGGCTGGCTTGTTTCTTGGTGTTTATTTGGAGGAAAATTTAAGTGAAACCAGACTGATAGGTCTCTTTGAGGCACTGACTTCAAATATAACAGAGGTATTGACTACAAACACTCACTGATCTTTCTCTGTCCTGCCTGTCAGCTCCCAAACAATCACATGGGGACCTCTTATTAATTATGAAAGCTTGCCCTTAGATTAGGCTTGTTTCTAACTAGCTCTTATAACTTAAATTAACTCATTTCTATTAATCTATGTTCTATCACATGGCTCGTGGCTTTTACCTCTCCTCCTACATGTCCTGCTTCCTCTGTGTTGGGCTGGTGACTCTGTCTTTCTTCCTCTTGAGTCCTCTGTGTCTCCAGAAGTCCCACCTAACCTCTTCCTGCCTAGCTATTGGCCATTCAGTTCTTTATTAAACCAATCACGGTGACACATCTTCACACAGTGTAAAGGAATATTCTGCAACATTGAAGAATGTTATTACATTAAAATTGTCAAAAAGTTTTAAAGTCCAGAGACTGAGAAAGAAGGTGAATTCTACGAAGTGGAATCAAATAGGTGGATTTAAAGGTACCCTGCCATATCACCAAATCCAAGATGGCAAACATATCATACTCTCTTTACTTACCCTCTCCATCATCCTAGCTCTGGTGTCAGATATGTAAAATCAATCTACACTCTTTCCACTTGAGCCCAGAGACAGCCCTTTCATTGCCACAGCACCATCCATGATCGAGTACAGACTACACAGAAGCTGAAAACTATTTTCTCTCCCCAGAAGATATTATTCCTATTGCTTTTCATAAGAGAAAATGGGGACCAAGAAGCAAATGGCACAAGTCAGTTTTGTGAGCATGTGAAGACATCTGTATTTTACTGGATTTATTACCAAGAAGTGAGAAAAGAGAAGGCTGAAGAAGTTGGCCACCCCCGGTCAGTTCTTCTGCTCGGTGTAGTGGCCCTTCATGGTTATTTCTCAAAACTACAATCAATTTCAAGCTTCAGAGCTTATAACCCAGTCTTTGAGTGAGTGCTTACTAGGCACAAGGCACTGAGCTTCGTGCTAAGAACAGGAAGAAAAAGACAAGGGGAAAAAATTTAAAAAGACAAAATAAAGCAATAGCCCTCGATGCTACTATTGCACCCTACTTTGGTCCATATGATTGTTTCCCCAAAATACTTAGGTAGAATAGTGCTGACAGTGAGAGCCTTTGAGAGATAGGTAGAACCTACGGATGGGCCCTTAGGATGAGATTGGTTCTCTTGTGAAGAGCGCTGAGGAACCTGAAGCTATCAGACTTCATTTTTGATGAACAGAATCTAGGATGTGAGAATTGATTCCAGTTACTTACAAACTACACAGTCCAAGGTGCGTTTTGTCATGGCAGCTGGAACTGACCAAGACTTGCTGCATAATCACACGTTACCATTCATCACTGTATTTCCTACTTGAGAGACTTTCAGCCTTAACACCCTATTACCAGAAAAACATTCTAGAGTGGGGTTCAGTTACTTGGATCCCTCAGCACTCCAGTTTTCCTGACCATGTCATCAGAAATGACTGTAGTGCAACGGCGTGGTAGTTACCTGCTAGATCTCCTTTAGAGCACAAATTCCACCTGCTACCTCCGCCAAGAGACCACTGGATCATACTGCTGGGCATGAAGAGCCTACACCTGGAGACCCTTGCCTATTTCAGTGAGTAACAGGAGCTAGGGAAACCTTGCTAGTCTGGCCACCAGATCTTTTGTGCATCAAATCTCATTTTAATGTCTGGATCTGAGAAACTGAAACAGATTCACATACTTAAGCTCTGTTTCTGAGGGACATTTGAACAGACAAAGATCACATTGATTTCTGTGTTTGTATTTAAAGAACATGACATAGTAGGAGGTAGGGAGCATGCCTCCAACCCAGGCATGAGTTACAGAAGGGGATGCAATACAAAGAATACTTCTATCAAGTGTCACCAAAAAGTTAACTGTTCCATGCACTTCAGCTGCATTCCATCACTTGTCTGTGTAAAGCAGGTATTGTGGACATTTTCATGATGGGATGGCATAGATTCACCTCTTAAAGCCCACAAAGTCTGGCTTTCCTGAAGTGGCATTACCTGCAGCTTAGACACCTTAGCTTCAAAGGCCAGATCTTTACCTATATGACTGTCCCTCCATCACAACACTGCAAACCCCTTCTCCAGACCTCCCCTCTTCAGGTAGCAAGTCTCACTATCTTTAGAACTCACATTTCCCATCCTCCAGACCAGTATCTACACCCAATGCCCTCTCTCCCTGCCTTGTTTTTTAGAGTTTCTAACCCTTCATATTGCCCTGGCCTGACTGTTTCTTATAAATGATTAAACATAGTGAAACATCTCTTCAAAACAATGAGGTATTTTAGCTCAAAGTCTCAAAGTATAAAAGGAAGAAGTGAGGAAGTCCTTTATGTTGCAGAATATGAAGGAAATGCTCTCTTCTCAGGGTATGCAGATGGAATATATTAAATGCAGGACCATTACCTGCTGATGTTGCCAGACCCTTTTGGCAGGCTTTGAACTTGTGGCCCTGTCCTAAACATTACTAACATAAGAACTTACCTGGTCTCTGCCAAGAAGATTTTGATCTGCAAAGTAACAGGAGTAATTTTCCTTAAAATGTTTCTCTCATGGCGCAGTTCCAAAGGAGTGCAGTAGAGCACCAAACACGTTCCAGTGCCTTAATGTGTAGATGCCTCCAGGTTCCAAAACAAACCACACACTTCTGGCAGATCCCCACAGTCGTTTCCTTCTGGGCCCCATTAGCCACCTTGCCTAGAACTTCCTTGGAATGTCAGAAGTGCTCTTTAAAGGCAATGAGGAATAACTTTTATATCACAAAATGTGAGCTCTTACAAAAGGCTCCAAAGATCATAGTCAAATCATTGCTTAGCCTTTAAATCCCCAACTGTCCCCAGGGAAGATAGTCATAAAACCTTATCAGGGATATGTGTGTGTGTGTGTGTGTGTGTGTGTGTGTGTGTGTGTGTGTGTGTCAATGGTTATTGTAAACATAGGGTCATCTTATAGTTTGCTTTAGTTAGTTCTGGCTTCTCTAACAAAGCCTTATAACAGGTGACTCAAATCGAAAGTATTTTGCATTTTGTGGATAATAAGAATTGACACCTGATGGGGGTCCTGGTCCTGGCTTACATGTGGCTCTTTTCTCATGGCGTCTCTACATGACCTAGTGAGTGAGATTCCAGGCTTGTCTAATATAGGGACTCACCTCTTAAGATCTACTCACCTACCACAGTTCACACTTCTACTATAATTGTATCCATCTTGGGACAGAGTTTAAACATAATGGAAAGACACAAACATTCAGGCCCACAATTTAGTTCACACATCATAACTGTGATTTGAAATTGGACATATGGAGAAGAGTGGGTGTGTGCATAAGAGTGCAGGTGCCCATAGGGGACAAAGGCTTGAGATTCTTTTAGACCTAAAGTTATAAATGGTTGTGAGCCCTCCAATTTGGGTGCTGGGCAATGGACTCAGATCCTCTGCAAGAGCAATACACACTATTAAGCACTGAATCATATTTCCAGTAGGAGCTCCCACATATTATGCACAAACAATGAAGGTCATTACAAAACACAGAGTGTGGAGATCCAGGAAACCACCGTTTCCCATCAATTACTTTATATTCCTAAGCACTAAATTGTGAAAGCTGTGGTATCTTGTTAATTTAAAAACATATAATACAAGAACAGTACTGAGAGGGCCATTTTGATACATTTAAACATGACAATGTCAACAGATACAAAAGAAAAATTATGCAGAAATAATTTGTAAATGCACCCCAAATTTAAAATACTTTTAAAAATTATAGTGGAATGGACTCAACATTTGCTTTGATATTTGCCCCTCCTCCTCTCCTATGTCATATTTCTTCATGGGACTTAATTTGCCCCTGTCTTGATGGCTCAGCTAATAGCTGCTTTTCTTACCGCTTTATAAATTTTGGAAATGCTAGGCCCAAAATAGAGAACGTGGGTTGCATGGCAGGGAACCCTTGTAGCTACTGTAATAACAGATATTAGCCCTCTTCAAGAAAATGTTCTTTAATGTTCATACTGAAGATACGCACTAAAGAACCTCTGCTATGTGTTCTCTGTTCAAAAATCATCTTACTTTTAATTGAAGAACAGCTCCTTAGCATTCTGTCTCAAATATGTTTGATTCATTTCCAGAGAGAGAGAGAGAGAGAGAGAGAGAGAGAGAGAGAGGAGAGGTTTCTCTTAGATATGCCATATGTAATGATTTCAAGGAAAATTGGATTAAGCAGCTTCATTCACTGCATTTTTGCAGGGAGCGGGGGTGAGCAAGTACTGGGCTGTAATTTTCTGAGACAGCCTCAGGCAGCTACAGCCAACGGTCTGTGCAGAAGTGGCCTGAGGAGCCGCGCACAGCTGTGGCAAACCCACACACCTCCCTATCCCCAACTGCAGTGGAGCATTCAATTACAGTTTTCCAAGTCAAATATAGATTTTAAAATGAATTCAGTCATTTTGGATTTTGTTCAGTTGGAATGCATATAAACTTTTCCTACTGACAGGAGCTGTAGTTGCACTGAGGAGAAAAATCCCTTTCTAATATTTCCCCTTATACACGAGATTACTGAAACATGAGTCCGTCAGTCTCTGAACTTTTTAAACATTTATTTTATTGAGAATTTCACACAGGATCACTGTTTTAACATCATTTCTACCACAGACTCTCTCCCTCTATCTTCTCCTATACCTCACTTCTCTAAAATTCATGACCGACCTCTTTATTATTTCTTTACACACACACACACACACACACACACACACACACACACACACACACAACTTGCTGAGTCCATAGAATGCTCCTCATATGTATGTGTGTTTAGACCTGACCACCTGGGATTGGATAATCTATCAGGGAACTTGTTCCTCTCTCAGCAGCCATTACATTCCAGTAGCTCTTCACCTCAGGGTGGGGCCCAGTGAAATTTAACCTATCCATGTTAGAATGTCAGTTGGTTTTGTCACTGTATGGGTGTTTGTTTAGGTGACCATATGGTTGAGATTTCATGGTGTGTTCCATCATATACAGAATACACTATCTCATAGCAGATATACAGGTGCTTTGACCCTTAAAATCCTTCTGCCCCTTCTCTCTATACTTTTATTTATTGTTTTACTAAATTATAATTACATCACTTCCTTATCTTTCCTTCTTTCATGTCCCATGTCCCATCTATTCAAGCCCTTGGGTGCAGGAGTTGTGATGTAGATCTACTGGTTGGGGCTGGGTTCCCTATGGTTGGTTGATTTCTACATTATGACCAGTTGTGGTTTTCTGTAATGGTCTCTGTGTTCTCTAAATTTTTAGTTACAATTTACATAGAGGAAAGATTTGGTGAAACTTTTTCTAATGTGATATTAATTTTTTTGTTTTTAAATACAGCTATCCAAAATTTTATATTTTTGGATATTTTGATATTAAATAGATATCATATTTCTTAAGAGAGCAAAATATGGGAAAACCATAAAAAATAGATACTCTATGAGATATTTGGGTGGGATTATATAATGTATATACCAGATTTTATCTATGTAAACAAAATTTGTATTTATATACTAAAATGGCTTGGAAAATGAAGTTTGATTTTTTTTTTGTTTTTGAAAACAATTTCTGAGTCTCTGAATGAAGCAGCAATCATTCCTTTCGAAAACACTGACTAGCCTGAAAGTTAGTGAAAAGTAAGAAATGTGAATGCAGAGATATATTGAAACTCAAATTGGCTCTGGCAAGGCGTGCTTTGAGGGACCCACAGACAAGAGAGCAAGGATCTCAAACCACATGCTTTTCTGTGTTAGTCACTGAGGTAACTGGTAAGAATTAAGAAATGATAATAACTCAGTAGGAGTTGAGGAGATGGCTCAAAGGTTACTGGCTCTATCAAGGAACAACCCTTCACACTGTGGAAGGTGTGTCACCATAATTAGTTTAATAATGAGCTGAGTGGCTGATAGCGAGGCAGAAAGAGGTTAGGCAGGACTTCAGGACAGAGAGAGCTTGGGGAAGAAGAAAGGTGGAGTGGCCAGCTGGACACAGAAGAAGCGAGACATGAAGAAGGAGACGTAAAAGCCATGAATCATGTGGCAACAAGTAGATGAGTAGAAATGGGTTCATTTAAGTTATAAGAGCTAGTCTGACAAGCCTAAGTTATAGACCGAGCTTTTATAATTAATAATAACTCACAATGTCATTTTTTTGTGTGTGAACTGGCAGCTCAAAGAAAAATCCTTCTACATATGGTGCCCAATGTCCAGTCACATATGTCCACATAAGGTCTGAGAAAGCAAAATAAATAAATAAATAAATAAATAAATAAATAAATAAATAAATAAATGTTGGAACATGGGATCAAATGCGGCTTCCTGATGACCACAGTCTCAGTAGGCTGAGCAACTACTGGCCACAGCCTGCAGGCTGGAGCCAGCCACCATGTACCAGTGCCATGCACTAAGCTGAGTCACATGGCAACTGACATAGCAGTTTAAAATTTGTCTTACATGATCAGAGAATGCAGTAGGTGCTTAGTAAAGACAGTTCCAAATGGAAAAAAATCTCTAAACACAGTGTGTTTAAAAAATGTATATAGGCTTAAAAGAGAAAAATAAAGTCTATAGACAGTTATAGAAAATAGTTATAAATAATAAGATAAAGTCCTTAAAGAGAGAATAAAATAATATAAAAAGATAAACCATGTAGAGATGGATAATACACAGAGAGTCTGGATCCTATATAGTGTCTTGTTGACATTTAATTCTTTGATTGCTGATGAGTGAGCAACAGCTGCTGAAAGACACTGGATTATGGAAACTGCTAAAAGAAATAAAGAAATAGACATAAAGAAATAAACCTTAAAAAAACACAAACCAGGTGATGTATATTTTACCTGCTCAAACATAAGACATAAAAAAATTGTCTTTGGCTGGCTTGTGTACAACACACATTCCATACTTGTGTTAATACGGATATGTATGCTGCCTTTGAAAGTTTGTGTGTTTTCAGAGTAAGAAAATAAGACACCAATGAAAATGTGTGCCCCAGGTGATCCAGCCTCTCAGTGTACCTCTGTTGCAGTTTCCTCAGAGTTCTGCATCCAGAACAGCTTCAAGGCTGCTGACTGAGATGTTCCAGCCTCACAGACTATTCTAGCCAGCACTGCAGATAAGCATTGCATTGCACTTTCCCATTACACAGAGACGGGACAACAAATGCTAAGCCTAGCTCTCCCAGGATTTGACATTATCCTCATTTTCTCAGGGTCCTCCAAGGATGCCTTTGCCCCCAGACAACAGGAAGCAGTCTAGAGAACACTATGCCCATATTCCCAAGAGGTGGGGTGGGTGGTTTGATTATGCAGTGGGTTGTGGATGTTTTTCATCATTTAGGGGAGGTTGGTGACAAATTGTTACTGGTTATGGTCAGGGAGAAAGCTAAACAAAGGATCTCTTTCTGAAGAGAAAAAGAGGGTGTAGTATAGAAATTATGGGATAAAGGGTGGATTGTTGAGTCTACTCAACATTTTGTATATTTTACAATGTTAAGGTTATTTTTGTTATATTGTATATATGTTTCTATTCTTGTTTAAGATATTGTACCTATGCAACTCATTTAAAATGTAATGTAAAGCTTTAGTCTTTGAAAGGTATTTATTATAATAAAGATAGGTTAGAAGTTAGTTATTTATAACAATCAAACTTATAGTCATGTTAATTATGTTTTAAAGGTTATACAGAGATATATTTAAATAGATCACCATACAGAGATATATTGTAGATAGATGAGTGATGTTCAACACTTTAGAGACCTAGAGAATGTGACATTTTAATGTTTTAATAACATAAGGCTTTTCACAGCAGTAAGACTCATCTGCTCCTGGTAGCACCAATCTAATTCATAAGAGGATGATTAGCATTGAAGAACCTCCTTGTGAAGTTTGCTTTCATTGTGGCAAAGCCAGCCATTTTGGCAAGAAACTGCCCTTGCCTCAACTGCTTACATAATACTATACAAACTAGACAAGCAGGACACAAAGGAATAAGACTGTTGATCCTTGCCAAGACAAAAAGATACAGTCCTTCAAAGTTCCTGCTTCACAGAAAAGTCTATCAGATATTCTAGGCCTGTAGGCTGAAGATGGATGCCCCAACATTACACAGGAAACTTAGGGTGACTGTCAGACTGTCCAGGCAGCCAGCTGTCTCTGTCATTTCTTTGTTTTTGGAAGTTGTTTACTCTGTACTTCCTGTTTACTTGGGAAATATTATATCCTTCTTTGGTCTCTGATGGGGATGAAGATTAGATAGTTATAATGACAGTTTTCCTTAGTCATGGTAGGAAGTAAATTAGGTAGATAACTTTGGACTCATTAAGATGTGAGCTGGTGGCCCAAAGAAAAATCCATCTGCATAGCACAGGCTACACTTGCAGATGACCTAGGCTCAATTCCCAGCACCTACATGGAAGCATAAAACCACTTGTAACTCCAGTTCTGAAGTTCCAATACCCTCTTCAGACCTCTGCAGACACCAGACATACATATGGAACAGAGATATACATAAAAAGCAAAACACCCATGAACATATAAATAAATAAATAAACAGAGAAATAAATAAGTTAAAAATATTTTTAAAAATAATAATCAGTGCTAAAAATATTGTTTGAGACTGATGACATGGCTTAGCAAATAAAAGTGCTTACTGCCAATTTGAGGACCTGAGTTAAATCCCTACAACTCACATAATAAATGGAGAGAGCTCTCACAAGTTTATATGCAAATAATTTCATGCATATACCAACACACATACACAAACATTATACAGACAATAAATAAATAAATACATGAACAAATAAATAAATGCATTTAAACATATATATGGTTTTGGACATAGAATTCTTTATCGGGAGCCCAGTCAGAACACCATACAGATGTTTGTTTGATAACTTGCATGATAGCCATTATTCAGGTTATTTCAGATCTCTGAATGACTGAGAAATTAAATGGAGGAGCCCAAGATGCTCGGTTGTATGAACTGCACTTTGAACAATGCAGCTTATAAAGCCATCAGTGCTCTTTACAAACAAGGACTAGACAATGTGACTGGGGAGAGACTTTGCTTTGCCTAAACCTGGAAGGCAGGAGTGACAGCCTAGGTGAGGCTGGGTCATGTGACCCTTCTCCCGTCTCACCTCCTCCTTTAGAAAATTAACAAAGATAAAAATTGATACCCTGCTTTTCCCATCCCAAACTTAACATTATCAAATAAACTATTCAAATGTGCTTTTATTTTCTAATTTATTTCTGAATTAGTTACTAAATCGAGCTTTACCAGCCCACATAAAGAGAGTCCTCTACAATTATTGTAAGATCATGCCCTCTTCGGTCTGCATGAAGGATGGAGGCTCTTTTGGTCAGATATGAACGTCACACACATTTTAGCTATTAATGATGTGTGTGAACTGCTTTGAACTTATATTAAAATACTGCTGGTCATAAAATTATCATGTACCAGAAAGGAAGCAAACGTGAGCCAGCACTGCCTAATTAGCATTTACCATCAGTTCAGATGCTTCGTAAATGTGCTTAATAAGAGCTTCTAGCCTTTTTGTTTTTTAATGAGTTCAACTTTTCAGTGACCTGAAATTACACTTTTATTTCCCCCTAACTGAGATTCCTCCTCACTCACTTGGGGCTGAGTGGCTTGCCAGTGCAGGCACACAGCCCATTCTGGACCCCTGCTTGCTACATATACTCACTCTGTAAAATGAGATGTTTAGTCAATGCAGGCATTAGATAAATACTCATATTCAACGTCATCTGCATCACCTGAGATGTGTTGTGTTGGTTAATCCATGTGTTCACAGAGCAATTCATAGGAGCTATACAAAGGGTTCTAGATGCCTGGGGTCTCGGACGTGGGAGGAATGGGTGAAAAAGACCCTTCATCTTCTGAGTCACCAGAGTGGTTCAGCTTTATCCTGGGAAAAAGGTGAGTATCCAAAACTGGGCCATGATGTGAAGTCCCTGAGCAGCACCATTAAGAATAGGAGCAATATTCAAGCCCTGTGTGATCCCAAATGCATCCCAGTGTCTCTTCTCCATGATGAGATAATGTACACAAATTTAACCCCCAGTTTCTAAATGGACAATATCATGAACTATTCCTAATGATCCCCCTTGTAACATTATGCTTCCTCAATAACCACAAAGGAAAAACGGAAAACAAATTTATTGAAAGTACCCTTGTCATTTAGTACAAGACTGGACTGAGACAAAATGCCCTCACTTCTATGCTCCCAGTTCATTATTTTAGTCAACAAACATAAAGAACCTATAGTACGTTGATGAGCATGAATGAGATGTACCTCTTAGACTAGCTAAACCAGGCATTCTCCTTATCATACAGTTGGTGTTCCTATGGACCTTAGAAGATTGTTATTATTCTCATTAATTCCATACATAATGGGCACGACTATCTGTGGTGATATTATGTTATCCAAAATATTGTGCACCCTAATAAACTTATCTGGGGTCAGAGAACAGAACAGACACTAGATATAGAGGCCAGAAAATGGTGGTTCACACATGCCTTTAATCCTATCACTTGGGAGGCAGAGATCCATCCAGATCTCTGTGAGTTTAAACCCACACTGGAAACAGCCAGGCATGGTGACTCATGCCTTTAATCCCAGGAAGTGAGCCTTTAATCCCAGGAAGTGATGGAAGAAAGCGGAAAGGTATATAATGCATGAAAACCAGGAACTAGAGCTCGTTAAGCTTTCAGGCTTTTAAGAAGCAGTTCAGCTGAGATCAATTTGGATGAGGACTCAGAGGCTTCCAGTCTGAGGAATCAGGATCAACTGAGGAATTGGCAAAGTGAGGTGGCTGTGGTTTGTTCTGCTTCTCTGATCTTCCAGCATTCACCCCAGTAACTGGCCTCAGGTTTGATTTTATTAATAGGACCTTTTAAGATTCATGTTACATCTGGCGCCCAACTCTTTGGGTACAAATTCTCGAAAAACTACTTGCCTGTGTGCTTTCGGGCCCCAGCTCAGACACATTGCTGGTTGTGGTGGCACACTGGTTGGATTTACTGAAGGAGGCAGAGGCAGGAGGATCCTGAGTTTGAGACAGGGGCTTGCTAAGGAGAAGCTTCGGCCGAGGCCAATCCACAAACAGTGGCAGTGGGACTATGGAGGCAGCGGCTGCTGCTCCGAGTTGCTGGCTGCTTCTCATCCTATTGGTGACTGCAGTGATGCTGCTACCTGGGACAAAGGGTTTACTGCTGCTTGTTCAGAGAAGAATTGCCAGGACCAACGTGTTACAAGAAAGCATCGAGAAAGGTCAGTTTGGAAAAGTTTGGCAAGACAAATGGGGGGGAGAAATTGCTGTGAAGATTTTCTCTTCTAGGGAAGACCTCTCATGATTCCAAGAGGCAGACATTTATTAGTCTGTGATTGCTCCAAACCACAGAGGAAGAACAAAAAAAAAGAAAAAAAAAGTCTGCAGGGAACCATGACCACACCTAACAGCAACTTTGAAATCTTCAAAAGGATGATGAGACCCCACAACGAAGATTCCACAAGGACTATGGTAAAACCATTAAGCTGATTAACACCATGGAAAGATCCACTTTGGACTACAAACTGGTCAGGACAATTTCAAGATGGCTAGCTGAGATGATCCAGCCTGACAGACTACTCGAACAAGGACTTGTGACAAGCCCTGCACTTTCACATTATTCAGAGCCTAAACAAATGATACAGGACTTGACAATTAACCCAAAGAAATTTCTTTTCAGGATTCCCCTAAAGATGTCTTCGCCCCCCAGAAAGCAGGAAGTAATTTTAAGAAAACAACGCCCACATTCCCAAGAGGTGGGTGGGTAGTTTTTTGGTCATTCAATGACTTATAGATAAATTGTCATTGTTTATGATGGTTGGTTACAAGTTGATAATTGTTAATGGTCAGGAAAAAAGCTGGACAGGAGATTAGATTCAGAGTTTTTGTTTAAAAAAGAAAAAAGAGAACATAGATATGAGGTAGATCATTGAATCTACTCTGAGAAAAAAAAGATAAAGAAATAATAGAATAAATGGGTAAATCATTGAATCTACTCTAAAAAGAAAATGGGGAAGATATAAAAATGACAAGAGGTTGATTATTGAAGCTATTATGAAAAGAAAAAAGAGAATATGGATATAAGATTTAAAAAAGGAGACTAACTGCCTGGATGCCTCCCAAACAGATCCTGTGCTCAGTGCATGAATTGGTTGTTTGAAACCTGGGGCTTAGCAGAGACGCTTGGCTCAGCCTGGGAGGAGGGGACTAGACCCGCCTGGACTGAGTCCACCAGGTTGATCTCAATCCTCAGGGGAGTCTTTGCCCTGGAGGAGATGGAAATGGGGGGTGGGCCAGGGGGAGGGGGGTGGGGTGGGAGGGGGGGAGAACAGGGTAATCTATGGCTGATATGTAAAGTTGAATTATACTGTAAAATAAAATAAATTGAAAAAATTAAAATAAAAAAGAGACTATTGAATCTACTTTTTAAAAGGAACTACTTGTTTTAAATAGGATAAGCAATGAAATTTTTTTGTCTGAGTTTATCAAATGTTACTGGACTGGACATTGTTTATATATATATATATATATATATATATACACATATATATATAGTGAAATTATGTTCTCTGAGTTTGTCAAATGCAAATGGACTAGACATTGTTTAAGTGTTTATTGCTTGTATATATTGTATATAGTTATTGTACTTATTGATATAGTTTTTCTTGTATTAGTTATAAGTTTTTTTTAATTTTAGACAAAAAAGGGGAAATGTGGTGATATTATGTTATCCAAAATATTGTGCACCCTAATAAACTTATCTGGGGTCAGAGAACAGAACAGACACTAGATATAGAGGCCAGAAAATGGTGGCACACACACTTTTAATCCTATCACTTGGGAGGCAGAGATCCATCCGGATCTCTGTGAGTTTAAAGTCATACTGAAAACAGCCAGGCATGGTGACTCATGCCTTTAATCCCAGGAAGTGAGCCTTTAATCCCAGGAAGTGATGGCAGAAAGCAGAAAGGTATATAAGGCATGAAAACCAGGAACTAGAGCTGGTTAAGCTTTCAGGCTTTCAAGAAGCAGTTCAGCTGAGATCCATTTGGATAAGGACTCAGAGGCTTCCAGTCTGAGGAAATGGCATCAGCTGAGGAACTGGCAAGGTGAGGTGGCTGTGGTTTGTTCTGCTTCTCTGATCTTCCAGCATTCACCCCAATAACTGGCCTCAGGTTTGATTTTATTAATAAGACCTCTTAAGATTCATGTTACAACTATCTTTTTTCCTTGAAGCTATTCTCTCATTAAAGTTGAGGTAGGGGATGGGAAGCAGGACCTTAGAAACAATGCTCTGGCCGCAGAGCCCTCTTCCCTGTTGCTTACCTATTCAGGGTCCTCTGGGCAGGCTCTTTCACTTCTCTGAGTGCTATCTGCAGAACAGAATGCTGTCTTCACAGAAACATCCAGATCTGGGTACGAGCCTGCCCTTTGTCATCCAGCTGACACAGATACTGCAAGCTGCTTCCAACAGGGCCTGGTTGTGTGAAATTAGACACTCTGTTGGGAACCAGGTTGTCTCCATTGCCAAGTGAAGTGCAATTGCATAAATTAAAGGATTGCTCAGAAGGTTTAAAATATGTAACGGATACACATGCCTAAGAAATAAGTGTAATTCCTTCTCTTCCCAGTATTTGGTGTGTGCTTCCCCAACAATGCTTACAGACTGGTCCCAGCAGCTGTCACTTGCCCTAATATATGAATGGATGGCATATTCTGTCATTCACTAATGTCTTTCAACATCCATACCCTGTCAACATCAGCCCTCCATCATGGGGCCTATGTGACCACTGTGCCTTCCGGTTATTGTCATCCTGGTTCACTTGGGATGGTGTCTGAGCATTCACCTGGCTCTGGAGCTCTGTATACACTATATCCCTCCCTAACTCTCTAGGTCTAATCTACCTCCTCTCCTCCTCACTGTGTTCCTAGGATCCTCCCATCATTCTGCATCAGCACCAGGCTTCCTCTGGCCACAGGCATGATCTATAGATTGTCTCCCTACTTCAGACCTGCCCATTCCTAGTGATTAGAAGAAGGAACATTGCCAAGGCCTTTCCTCATTCCTTACACTGATTAAATTCTCCTCTTATCTCCTCTTAATGAATTCTGCCACAGCTATAACCTGGCTGCAAAGTGCCTGCTGATTCATATTGGGTTTCTTATCCACAATCTCCCTTGGAACTCCAAGAACAAAGAACACGTGGAATTTCTGTTTGGGTGGTGATCTGGCTGGTGTGTGTGTGTGTATGTGTGTATTTTAATGAATGAAAGAAAAATATGCATGATAATTCCTTTTAAGAATAAGAACTGTAGCTGGAAGTTCGAAAATATCCTTTCAAAATTTATCTCAACTCTTTAGAGTATGTGTGACTGTCTCTCCATGTACATCCTAATTAAATGATATTAAGATACTTACACAAATTGATTTAAAACATTAATGCCTAAAACAATCTAGTTTTAGTTCATGCATTTCCCGCAATTTTACTTACTTGTTTCAGTATGATTAAAGATTTTCTCAAAATATAATAGGATTATTATTTAGATTTATGCAAGTGCAAATCCCCAAATCTCCCAGCTAAGTCTTTCTTAATCCAATAAACACAGTGAGGACCCATCTCCATGGTGACAGATACCAGATCTTGAATTTTTATTTCTTTAATATTGCCTTGATTATTATGAAAAAGCTAACAAAGTTTATATAATAATTTGTGTTTTTCTACATAATGTGCATCTAGTGTAAGCTAGTCTCTACTATTCCTCTGTTTTCTTTTGCAGTGATATTTATTTTCTTATTTATAGAAGGTATATTTCATTTTTAATGTGTCAAAGACAAGGTAAGACAGGTGTTCAGTTAGTAATCTGTACGGCAATCCTGCCAGCCAATTCAGGGATGTTACCCGAGAGCATCTACTCAACTCATGGTGACATCCCCCTAACTTCACAATGACTGTTTTAGGCTGTGGCATAGTTCTTTAAATCTCACAGAAGTGCAGGTAGGATGTCTCATCAGGTAAAGATGCTTGTCACAAATGGTAGAGGAGACAATTGAATCCCACAAATTGTCCTCTGACTCTCATCTGCGTACTGCAACAGATGCACACAACACACACACACACACACACACACACACACACACACACACACACACA